>CM067367.1:12030573-12103754 GCA_034401795.1 Chaetoderma sp. LZ-2023a | reverse complement strand
CGACACGACGATGTTCATCATTAACACCTACCTCTGTGGCGCCAGTATGGAACGTGGCTATATCATCATTAACACCTATCTCTGTGGCACCAGTATGGAACACAAATCTATCATCATTAACACTTACCCCTGTGGCACCAGTATGGAACACAACTCTATCATCATTAACACCTACCTTTGTGGCACCAGTATGGAACACGGCAATATCATCCATCATTAACACACACCTCTGTGACACCAGTATGGAACACAACTCTATCATCATTAACACATACCTCTGTGGCACCAGTATGGAACACAGCGCTATCATCATTACCACTTACCCCTGTGGCACCAGTATGGAACACAACTTTATCATCATTAACACCTACCTCTGTGGCACCAGTATGGAACACGGCTATATCATCATTAACACATACCTCTGTGGCACCAGTATGTATGGAACACAGCGCTATCATCATTAACACATACCTCTGTGGCACCAGTATGGAACACAACTCTATCATCATTAACACCTACCTCTGTGGCACCAGTATGGAACATAACTCTATCATCATTAACACCTACCTCTGTGGCGCCAGTATGGAACACAGCTCTATCATCATTAACACCTACCTCTGTGGCACCAGTATGGAACACGGCTATATTATCATTAACACCTATCTTTGTGGCACCAGTATGGAACACAAATCTATCATCATTAACACCTACCTCTGTGGCACCAGTATGGAACACAACTTTATCATCATTAACACATACCTCTGTGGCACCAGTATGGAACACAACTCTATCCTCATTAACACATACTTATGTGGCACCAGTATGGAACACAGCGCTATCATCAGTATCACTTACCCCTGTGGCACCAGTATGGAACACAACTCTATCATCATTAACACCTACCTCTGGCACCAGTATGGAACACAACTCCATCATCATTAATACATACCTCTGTGGCACCAGTATGGAACGTGGCTATATCATCATTAACACCTACCTCTGTTGCACCAGTATGGAACACAGCGCTATCATCATTAACACTTACCCCTGTGGCACCAGTATGGAACACAACTCTATCATCATTAACACCTACCTCTGTGGCACCAGTATGGAACACGGCTATATCATCATTAACACATACCTCTGTGACACCAGTATGGAACACAACTCCATCATCATTAATACATACCTCTGTGGCACCAGTATGGAACACAGCGCTATCATCATTAACACTTACCCCTGTGGCACCAGTATGGAACACAGCGCTATCATCATTAACACACACCTCTGTGACACCAGTATGGAACACAACTCTATCATCATTAACACATACCTCTGTGGCACCAGTATGGAACACAGCGCTATCATCATTACCACTTACCCCTGTGGCACCAGTATGGAACACAACTCTATCATCATTAACACCTACCTCTGTGGCACCAGTATGGAACACGGCTATATCATCATTAACACATACCTCTGTGGCACCAGTATGTATGGAACACAGCGCTATCATCATTAACACATACCTCTGTGGCACCAGTATGGAACACAACTCTATCATCATTAACACCTACCTCTGTGGCACCAGTATGGAACATAACTCTATCATCATTAACACCTACCTATGTGGCGCCAGTATGGAACACAGCTCTATCATCATTAACACATACCTCTGTGGCACCAGCATGGAACACAGCTCTATCATCATTAACACCTACCTCTGTGGCCCCAGTATGGAACGTGGCTATATCATCATTAACACCTATCTCTGTGGCACCAGTATGGAACACAAATCTATCATCATTAACACCTACCTCTGTGGCACCAGTATGGAACACGGCTATATCATCATTAACACATACCTGTGTGGCACCAGTATGGAACACAACTTTATCATCATTAACACATACCTCTGTGGCACCAGTATGGAACACAACTCTATCATCCTTAACACATACTTATGTGGCACCAGTATGGAACACAGCGCTATCATCAGTATCACTTACCCCTGTGGCACCAGTATGGAACATAACTCTATCATCATTAACACCTACCTCTGGCACCAGTATGGAATGCAGCTCTATCATGGAACGTAGCTATATTGTCATTAACACATACCTCTGTGGCACCAGTATGGAACGTGGCTATATCATCATTAACACCTACCTCTGTGGCACCAGTATGGAACACAACTCTATCATCATTAACACCTACCTCTGTGGCACCAGTAGGGAACACGGCTATATCATCATTAACACATACCTCTGTGACACCAGTATGGAACACAACTCCATCATCATTAATACATACCTCTGTGGCACCAGTATGGAACACAGCGCTATCATCATTAACACTTACCCCTGTGGCACCAGTATGGAACACAGCGCTATCATCATTAACACATACCTCTGTGGCACCAGTATGGAACACAATTCTATCATCATTAACACCTACCTCTGTGGCGCCAGTATGGAACGTGGCTATATCATCATTAACACCTATCTCTGTGGCACCAGTATGGAACACAAATCTATCATCATTAACACCTACCTCTGTGGCACCAGTATGGAACACGGCTATATCATCATTAACACTTACCCTTGTGGCACCAGTATGGAACACAACTCTATCATCATTAACACCTACCTCTGTGGCACCAGTATGGAACACGGCTATATCATCATTAACACATACCTCTGTGACACCAGTATGGAACACAACTCTATCATCATTAACACATACCTCTGTGGCACCAGTATGGAACACAGCGCTATCATCATTAACTCTTACCCCTGTGGCACCAGTATGGAACACAACTCTATCATCATTAACACCTACCTCTGTGGCACCAGTATGGAACACAACTCTATCATCATTAACACCTACCTCTGTGGCACCAGTATGGAACACGGCTATATCATCATTAACACACACCTCTGTGACACCAGTATGGAACACAACTCTATCATCATTAACACATACCTCTGTGGCACCAGTATGGAACACAGCGCTATCATCATTAACTCTTACCCCTGTGGCACCAGTATGGAACACAACTCTATCATCATTAACACATACCTCTGTGGCACCAGTATGGAACACAACTCTATCATCATTAACACCTACCTCTGTGGCGCCAGTATGGAACGTGGCTATATCATCATTAACACCTATCTCTGTGGCACCAGTATGGAACACAAATCTATCATCATTAACACCTACCTCTGTGGCACCAGTATGGAACACGGCTATATCATCATTAACACTTACCCTTGTGGCACCAGTATGGAACACAACTCTATCATCATTAACACCTACCTCTGTGGCACCAGTATGGAACACGGCTATATCATCATTAACACATACCTCTGTGACACCAGTATGGAACACAACTCTATCATCATTAACACATACCTCTGTGGCACCAGTATGGAACACAGCGCTATCATCATTAACTCTTACCCCTGTGGCACCAGTATGGAACACAACTCTATCATCATTAACACCTACCTCTGTGGCACCAGTATGGAACACAACTCTATCATCATTAACACCTACCTCTGTGGCACCAGTATGGAACACGGCTATATCATCATTAACACACACCTCTGTGACACCAGTATGGAACACAACTCTATCATCATTAACACATACCTCTGTGGCACCAGTATGGAACACAGCGCTATCATCATTAACTCTTACCCCTGTGGCACCAGTATGGAACACAACTCTATCATCATTAACACCTACCTCTGTGGCACCAGTATGGAACACAACTCTATCATCATTAACACCTACCTCTGTGGCACCAGTATGGAACACGGCTATATCATCATTAACACACACCTCTGTGACACCAGTATGGAACACAACTCTATCATCATTAACACCTACCTCTGTGGCACCAGTATGGAACATAACTCTATCATCATTAACACCTACCTATGTGGCGCCAGTATGGAACACAGCTCTATCATCATTAACACATACCTCTGTGGCACCAGCATGGAACACAGCTCTATCATCATTAACACCTACCTCTGTGGCCCCAGTATGGAACGTGGCTATATCATCATTAACACCTATCTCTGTGGCACCAGTATGGAACACAAATCTATCATCATTAACACCTACCTCTGTGGCACCAGTATGGAACATAACTCTATCATCATTAACACCTACCTCTGGCACCAGTATGGAATGCAGCTCTATCATGGAACGTAGCTATATTGTCATTAACACATACCTCTGTGGCACCAGTATGGAACGTGGCTATATCATCATTAACACCTACCTCTGTGGCACCAGTATGGAACACAACTCTATCATCATTAACACCTACCTCTGTGGCACCAGTAGGGAACACGGCTATATCATCATTAACACATACCTCTGTGACACCAGTATGGAACACAACTCCATCATCATTAATACATACCTCTGTGGCACCAGTATGGAACACAGCGCTATCATCATTAACACTTACCCCTGTGGCACCAGTATGGAACACAGCGCTATCATCATTAACACATACCTCTGTGGCACCAGTATGGAACACAACTCTATCATCATTAACACCTACCTCTGTGGCGCCAGTATGGAACGTGGCTATATCATCATTAACACCTATCTCTGTGGCACCAGTATGGAACACAAATCTATCATCATTAACACCTACCTCTGTGGCACCAGTATGGAACACGGCTATATCATCATTAACACTTACCCTTGTGGCACCAGTATGGAACACAACTCTATCATCATTAACACCTACCTCTGTGGCACCAGTATGGAACACGGCTATATCATCATTAACACATACCTCTGTGACACCAGTATGGAACACAACTCTATCATCATTAACACATACCTCTGTGGCACCAGTATGGAACACAGCGCTATCATCATTAACTATTACCCCTGTGGCACCAGTATGGAACACAACTCTATCATCATTAACACCTACCTCTGTGGCACCAGTATGGAACACAACTCTATCATCATTAACACCTACCTCTGTGGCACCAGTATGGAACACGGCTATATCATCATTAACACACACCTCTGTGACACCAGTATGGAACACAACTCTATCATCATTAACACATACCTCTGTGGCACCAGTATGGAACACAGCGCTATCATCATTAACTCTTACCCCTGTGGCACCAGTATGGAACACAACTCTATCATCATTAACACCTACCTCTGTGGCACCAGTATGGAACACAACTCTATCATCATTAACACCTACCTCTGTGGCACCAGTATGGAACACGGCTATATCATCATTAACACACACCTCTGTGACACCAGTATGGAACACAACTCTATCATCATTAACACATACCTCTGTGGCACCAGTATGGAACACAGCGCTATCATCATTACCACTTACCCCTGTGGCACCAGTATGGAACACAACTCTATCATCATTAACACCTACCTCTGTGGCACCAGTATGGAACACGGCTATATCATCATTAACACATACCTCTGTGGCACCAGTGTGTATGGAACACAGCGCTATCATCATTAACACATACTTCTGTGGCACCAGTATGGAACACAACTCTATCATCATTAACACCTACCTCTGGCACCAGTATGGAATGCAGCTCTATCATGGAACGTAGCTATATTGTCATTAACACATACCTCTGTGGCACCAGTATGGAACGTGGCTATATCATCATTAACACCTATCTCTGTGGCACCAGTATGGAACACAAATCTATCATCATTAACACCTACCTCTGTGGCACCAGTATGGAACACGGCTATATCATCATTAACACATACCTCTGTGGCACCAGTATGGAACACAACTTTATCATCATTAACACATACCTCTGTGGCACCAGTATGGAACACAACTCTATCATCATTAACACATACTTATGTGGCACCAGTATGGAACACAGCGCTATCATCAGTATCACTTACCCCTGTGGCACCAGTATGGAACACAACTCTATCATCATTAACACCTACCTCTGGCACCAGTATGGAATGCAGCTCTATCATGGAACGTAGCTATATTGTCATTAACACATACCTCTGTGGCACCAGTATGGAACGTGGCTATATCATCATTAACACCTACCTCTGTGGCACCAGTATAGAACACAGCGCTATCATCATTAACACTTACCCCTGTGGCACCAGTATGGAACACAACTCTATCATCATTAACACCTACCTCTGTGGCACCAGTATGGAACACGGCTATATCATCATTAACACATACCTCTGTGACACCAGTATGGAACACAACTCCATCATCATTAATACATACCTCTGTGGCACCAGTATGGAACACAGCGCTATCATCATTAACACTTACCCCTGTGGCACCAGTATGGAACACAGCGCTATCATCATTAACACATACCTCTGTGGCACCAATATGGAACACAACTCTATCATCATTAACACCTACATCTGTGGCGCCAGTATGGAACGTGGCTATATCATCATTAACACCTATCTCTGTGGCACCAGTATGGAACACAAATCTATCATCATTAACACCTACCTCTGTGGCACCAGTATGGAACACGGCTATATCATCATTAACACTTACCCCTGTGGCACCAGTATGGAACACAACTCTATCATCATTAACACCTACCTCTGTGGCACCAGTATGGAACACGACTATATCATCATTAACACATACCTCTGTGACGCCAGTATGGAACACAACTCTATCATCATTAACACATACCTCTGTGGCACCAGTATGGAACACAGCGCTATCATCATTAACTCTTACCCCTGTGGCACCAGTATGGAACACAACTCTATCATCATTAACACCTACCTCTGTGGCACCAGTATGGAACACAACTCTATCATCATTAACACCTACCACTGTGGCACCAGTATGTATGGAACACAGCGCTCTCATCATTAACACATACCTCTGTGGCACCAGTATGGAACACAACTCTATCATCATTAACACCTACCTCTGTGGCACCAGTATGTAACACAACTCTATCATCATTAACACCTACCTCTGTGGCGCCAGTATGGAACACAGCTCTATCATCATTAACACATACCTCTGTGGCACCAGTATGGAACACAGCTCTATCATCATTAACACCTACCTCTGTGGCGCCAGTATGGAACGTGGCTATATCATCATTAACACCTATCTCTGTGGCACCAGTATTGAACACAAATCTATCATCATTAACACCTACCTCTGTGGCACCAGTATGGAACACGGCTATATCATCATTAACACATACCTCTGTGGCACCAGTATGGAACACAACTTTATCATCATTAACACATACCTCTGTGGCACCAGTATGGAACACAACTCTATCATCATTAACACCTACCTCTGGCACCAGTATGGAATGCAGCTCTATCATGGAATGTAGCTATATTGTCATTAACACATACCTCTGTGGCACCAGTATGGAACGTGGCTATATCATCATTAACACCTACCTCTCTGGCACCAATATGGAACACAGCGCTATCATCATTAATACTTACCCCTGTGGCACCAGTATGGAACACAACTCTATCATCATTAACACCTACCTCTGGCACCAGTATGGAATGCAGCTCTATCATGGAATGTAGCTATATTGTCATTAACACATACCTCTGTGGCACCAGTATGGAACGTGGCTATATCATCATTAACACCTACCTCTCTGGCACCAATATGGAACACAGCGCTATCATCATTAATACTTACCCCTGTGGCACCAGTATGGAACACAACTCTATCATCATTAACACCTACCTCTGTGGCACCAGTATGGAACACAACTCCATCATCATTAATACATACCTCTGTGGCACCAGTATGGAACACAGCGCTATCATCATTAACTCTTACCCCTGTGGCACCAGTATGGAACACAACTCTATCATCATTAACACCTACCTCTGTGGCACCAGTATGGAACACAACTCTATCATCATTAACACCTACCACTGTGGCACCAGTATGTATGGAACACAGCGCTCTCATCATTAACACATACCTCTGTGGCACCAGTATGGAACACAACTCTATCATCATTAACACCTACCTCTGTGGCACCAGTATGTAACACAACTCTATCATCATTAACACCTACCTCTGTGGCGCCAGTATGGAACACAGCTCTATCATCATTAACACATACCTCTGTGGCACCAGTATGGAACACAGCTCTATCATCATTAACACCTACCTCTGTGGCGCCAGTATGGAACGTGGCTATATCATCATTAACACCTATCTCTGTGGCACCAGTATTGAACACAAATCTATCATCATTAACACCTACCTCTGTGGCACCAGTATGGAACACGGCTATATCATCATTAACACATACCTCTGTGGCACCAGTATGGAACACAACTTTATCATCATTAACACATACCTCTGTGGCACCAGTATGGAACACAACTCTATCATCATTAACACCTACCTCTGGCACCAGTATGGAATGCAGCTCTATCATGGAATGTAGCTATATTGTCATTAACACATACCTCTGTGGCACCAGTATGGAACGTGGCTATATCATCATTAACACCTACCTCTCTGGCACCAATATGGAACACAGCGCTATCATCATTAATACTTACCCCTGTGGCACCAGTATGGAACACAACTCTATCATCATTAACACCTACCTCTGTGGCACCAGTATGGAACACAACTCCATCATCATTAATACATACCTCTGTGGCACCAGTATGGAACACAGCGCTATCATCATTAACACTTACCCCTGTGGCACCAGTATGGAACACAACCCTATCATCATTAACACCTACCTCTGTGGCACCAGTATGGAACACGGCTATATCATCATTAACACATACCTCTGTGGCACCAGTGTGTATGGAACACAGCGCTATCATCATTAACACATACTTCTGTGGCACCAGTATGGAACACAACTCTATCATCATTAACACCTACCTCTGGCACCAGTATGGAATGCAGCTCTATCATGGAACGTAGCTATATTGTCATTAACACATACCTCTGTGGCACCAGTATGGAACGTGGCTATATCATCATTAACACCTATCTCTGTGGCACCAGTATGGAACACAAATCTATCATCATTAACACCTACCTCTGTGGCACCAGTATGGAACACGGCTATATCATCATTAACACATACCTCTGTGGCACCAGTATGGAACACAACTTTATCATCATTAACACATCCCTCTGTGGCACCAGTATGGAACACAACTCTATCATCATTAACACATACTTATGTGGCACCAGTATGGAACACAGCGCTATCATCAGTATCACTTACCCCTGTGGCACCAGTATGGAACACAACTCTATCATCATTAACACCTACCTCTGGCACCAGTATGGAATGCAGCTCTATCATGGAACGTAGCTATATTGTCATTAACACATACCTCTGTGGCACCAGTATGGAACGTGGCTATATCATCATTAACACCTACCTCTGTGGCACCAGTATGGAACACAGCGCTATCATCATCAACACTTACCCCTGTGGCACCAGTATGGAACACAACTCTATCATCATTAACACCTACCTCTGTGGCACCAGTATGGAACACGGCTATATCATCATTAACACATACCTCTGTGACACCAGTATGGAACACAACTCCATCATCATTAATACATACCTCTGTGGCACCAGTATGGAACACAGCGCTATCATCATTAACACTTACCCCTGTGGCACCAGTATGGAACACAGCGCTATCATCATTAACACATACCTCTGTGGCACCAGTATGGAACACAACTCTATCATCATTAACACCTACCTCTGTGGCGCCAGTATGGAACGTGGCTATATCATCATTAACACCTATCTCTGTGGCACCAGTATGGAACACAAATCTATCATCATTAACACCTACCTCTGTGGCACCAGTATGGAACACGGCTATATCATCATTAACACTTACCCCTGTGGCACCAGTATGGAACACAACTCTATCATCATTAACACCTACCTCTGTGGCACCAGTATGGAACACGACTATATCATCATTAACACATACCTCTGTGACGCCAGTATGGAACACAACTCTATCATCATTAACACATACCTCTGTGGCACCAGTATGGAACACAGCGCTATCATCATTAACTCTTACCCCTGTGGCACCAGTATGGAACACAACTCTATCATCATTAACACCTACCACTGTGGCACCAGTATGTATGGAACACAGCGCTCTCATCATTAACACATACCTCTGTGGCACCAGTATGGAACACAACTCTATCATCATTAACACCTACCTCTGTGGCACCAGTATGTAACACAACTCTATCATCATTAACACCTACCTCTGTGGCGCCAGTATGGAACACAGCTCTATCATCATTAACACATACCTCTGTGGCACCAGTATGGAACACAGCTCTATCATCATTAACACCTACCTCTGTGGCGCCAGTATGGAACGTGGCTATATCATCATTAACACCTATCTCTGTGGCACCAGTATTGAACACAAATCTATCATCATTAACACCTACCTCTGTGGCACCAGTATGGAACACAACTTTATCATCATTAACACATACCTCTGTGGTACCAGTATGGAACACAACTCTATCATCATTAACACCTACCTCTGGCACCAGTATGGAATGCAGCTCTATCATGGAACGTAGCTATATTGTCATTAACACATACCTCTGTGGCACCAGTATGGAACGTGGCTATATCATCATTAACACCTACCTCTGTGGCACCAGTATGGAACACAGCGCTATCATCATCAACACTTACCCCTGTGGCACCAGTATGGAACACAACTCTATCATCATTAACACCTACCTCTGTGGCACCAGTATGGAACACGGCTATATCATCATTAACACATACCTCTGTGGCACCAGTATGGAACACAACTTTATCATCATTAACACATACCTCTGTGGTACCAGTATGGAACACAACTCTATCATCATTAACACCTACCTCTGGCACCAGTATGGAATGCAGCTCTATCATGGAACGTAGCTATATTGTCATTAACACATACCTCTGTGGCACCAGTATGGAACGTGGCTATATCATCATTAACACCTACCTCTGTGGCACCAGTATGGAACACAGCGCTATCATCATCAACACTTACCCCTGTGGCACCAGTATGGAACACAACTCTATCATCATTAACACCTACCTCTGTGGCACCAGTATGGAACACGGCTATATCATCATTAACACATACCTCTGTGACACCAGTATGGAACACAACTCCATCATCATTAATACATACCTCTGTGGCACCAGTATGGAACACAGCGCTATCATCATTAACACTTACCCCTGTGGCACCAGTATGGAACACAGCGCTATCATCATTAACACATACCTCTGTGGCACCAGTATGGAACACAACTCTATCATCATTAACACCTACCTCTGTGGCGCCAGTATGGAACGTGGCTATATCATCATTAACACCTATCTCTGTGGCACCAGTATGGAACACAAATCTATCATCATTAACACCTACCTCTGTGGCACCAGTATGGAACACGGCTATATCATCATTAACACTTACCCCTGTGGCACCAGTATGGAACACAACTCTATCATCATTAACACCTACCTCTGTGGCACCAGTATGGAACACGACTATATCATCATTAACACATACCTCTGTGACGCCAGTATGGAACACAACTCTATCATCATTAACACATACCTCTGTGGCACCAGTATGGAACACAGCGCTATCATCATTAACTCTTACCCCTGTGGCACCAGTATGGAACACAACTCTATCATCATTAACACCTACCACTGTGGCACCAGTATGTATGGAACACAGCGCTCTCATCATTAACACATACCTCTGTGGCACCAGTATGGAACACAACTCTATCATCATTAACACCTACCTCTGTGGCACCAGTATGTAACACAACTCTATCATCATTAACACCTACCTCTGTGGCGCCAGTATGGAACACAGCTCTATCATCATTAACACATACCTCTGTGGCACCAGTATGGAACACAGCTCTATCATCATTAACACCTACCTCTGTGGCGCCAGTATGGAACGTGGCTATATCATCATTAACACCTATCTCTGTGGCACCAGTATTGAACACAAATCTATCATCATTAACACCTACCTCTGTGGCACCAGTATGGAACACGGCTATATCATCATTAACACATACCTCTGTGGCACCAGTATGGAACACAACTTTATCATCATTAACACATACCTCTGTGGTACCAGTATGGAACACAACTCTATCATCATTAACACCTACCTCTGGCACCAGTATGGAATGCAGCTCTATCATGGAATGTAGCTATATTGTCATTAACACATACCTCTGTGGCACCAGTATGGAACGTGGCTATATCATCATTAACACCTACCTCTCTGGCACCAATATGGAACACAGCGCTATCATCATTAATACTTACCCCTGTGGCACCAGTATGGAACACAACTCTATCATCATTAACACCTACCTCTGTGGCACCAGTATGGAACACAACTCCATCATCATTAATACATACCTCTGTGGCACCAGTATGGAACACAGCGCTATCATCATTAACACTTACCCCTGTGGCACCAGTATGGAACACAGCGCTATCATCATTAACACATACCTCTGTGGCACCAGTATGGAACACAACTCTATCATCATTAACACCTACCTCTGTGGCGCCAGTATGGAACGTGGCTATATCATCATTAACACCTATCTCTGTGGCACCAGTATGGAACACAACTCTATCATCATTAACACCTACCTCTGTGGCACCAGTATGGAACACGGCTATATCATCATTAACACATACCTCTGTGGCACCAGTATGGAACACAACTCTATCATCATTAACACATACCTCTGTGACACCAGTATGGAACACAACTCAATCATCATTAACACATACCTCTGTGGCACCAGTATGGAACGTGGCTATATCATCATTAACACCTACCTCTGTGGCACCAGTATGGAACACAGCGCTATCATCAATAAACACTTACCCCTGTGGCACCAGTATGGAACACAACTCTATCATCATTAACACCTACCTCTGTGACACCAGTATGGAACATGGCTATATCATCATTAACACATACCTCTGTGGCACCAGTATGGAACACAGCGCTATCACAATTAACACATACCTCTGTGGCACCAGTATGGAACACAACTCTATCATCATTAACACCTACCTCTGTGGTACCAGTATGGAACGTGGCTATATCATCATTAACACCTACCTCTGTGGCACCAGTATGGAACGTATAAAATACAAATGCTTGAGGCGATTTTTCGTCGTAATTAGTTCACTGTTTTCCCAACCTGTCACTCATCTATAATTGAGGCCGAGTATAAGAAGAATTTTCTGCTGCGAAAGAGAGTCCTCGAACCATTTAGACATACTGTTCAGCAGAAGTTATCCATGTCTCCATGGTGTTTATCTATACCATCTGATGGAGGACGAGGAAATGGTGGTTCATGTTATCTTGGATGCGGCCCATGAACATGTGCCTGAAATAATCAACCTCAATCTAGATGTTCTTCAGGAAGTAGACACAATATCCCGGGATTAGCTCAGAGTCTACATACTTCACGTTCAGCGGTGACGCATTTTGCACTCAATCCTTATGTTAGGATAAAAGAACTGACATCGCTGTTTTTGCAGCCGCCATACTTCATTCCAGTGTACTCTGTATGTATTGTGAACTGCGTCTTCACATCTTTGAAATATATTATGTATTGTCGTTAATTAACTTCCTGTCTTATATGGTATCATGCTTGGAATTACAATTAAAAAAAGCCAGGTTCGATCCCGTTTTCAGGCATGCGATGAATGTGTAAAATCTGGCAGCATTCCATACATCATTCACATGACACGTCCTTCAGAGGGGATGTAAAGCTGTCGGTTCCATTTCGTGCGGTGTCTGCCATGGGAGCATGGGTGTAAAAGAACTCACTGAGTGTCAGGCCCTGTATTAGGAGCCCTATTGTGAATACGCTCTGATAGTATAATAGTCCAGTCAATCTAGGCCAAAAATACTTTAACCCGGAACAAATTGCAACAAAATTTTTTTACCTCGCCCAGTGTATAGGGGGCCATCATGTACAACATATCAAAAGTCCTCCAAAATTCCAATAGGGGAAAGGGTAAAATTTGCATAATTATTACCAGATTTGGGCCATTTCACCTGAAAAATCCATTTTTCTTTATTTCTTTAAAACCGGTATGTAATATATGTGTGACTGGGTATTTTTGGACTTTTTTTTAGTAATAAATGAATACGATTGACATATTCTCCACAAATTAAATGTATTGTGTTATGCCACTTGCATGAATTTACCTAATACCATCATTGATATTGATACAATACATATTATATTTTATTATGTCACGGTATTGTGTGTTTCTAAGCTAAGCTAAGATGAAATAGTATGGCATAGGTACCTGGTTTCTACTAATTTCATCTTGCATCAATTATCCAAGTCATCTTCCTCAATGAGCGTTATTGAATTCGAGCAACTGAGACCCTTACAGTCTTCGCAGGCGGATGTGCAGCTGAGCCCATGTTTTCTACAGGTGCATCTCTTTGATTCACAGCCAGTTTTGCAGCTGCATCTAAATGAATACAGTAAATCGTCAGGTGCTGCCAGCATGTCAGTCTTAACAGGCAGCATTTGGTGGTTGAGAACTTTCCAGCCCCATTCTGTTGGATCCATATCTCCAGCATCTCCTCTCCAAACTTGAATTTGGTAGTACACGCGAAGACTGTGAAACTTTGCGAATGCGGGTGTTGGTGGTAAATCTCGTGCTTCAACATACTTGGAACTTTTTGCAACCTTCTCCCTGAACCGCAAAGCAACTAGACTATCCATTGAAGTGCCATTGTATAGAATAAGCATTGCCTTCTCACCTGCTTTTATCACGTCATCTTTATTCGCATTACTCATTGTAAACACTTCAGCAATTTGAGAGAGTTCTTTGCAGCACTGGATTTTGCTAAGGGATGCAGATTTTCCAATTCCATAAAGCCTAGATGTTGGGTCACAGCCAAGGATAGCATGGATAAATAACAGCTGTGAGCACAAACAGAACCCGAGTTTTTCCTTTGCCATTTTGATATTCCAGAGTCGGGGTTTCTTTGCATTTTGCTTTGGCTCTGGTCTGAAAAATAGCTGACAGCCATTCATATCAGTATGGTATAGAAGCAATACCAGTAGGTCGGTATCGTCTCCAACAAGAGCAGTATTTGTTGACTTTGAAGCCAAGATAGCCGTTTGCGTAATTAAGGCATCAGCATCACCGCTTGCCTTTATCGTTAAGCATCCAGCCTGATCGAGAGATGAACTTAAGATTGATATGAACCGATGTTTGTTCTGCTTGTTACTAAGAAAATCAGGCTTACTCAGAGTTACAACTGTTTGCGGAGTCAGTCCAACAGTTGCGCCTGATCCACGAGTTCGCCTCTTATGTGTTACATCTTTTATGTCTGGGCCTTGGTCATAACCATCAAAAACTACTGTAGCCTTTCCATATTTGCCTATGCAATATTTTACATATCTTTGACAAACATTTGCAAATGTCTCTCCACGCTGCCATGGAACACGGTGTAATAGAGCTCCTCCATCAAGCACATAGTGGACAGAATCTGGAAGGACTGCATCTTCATTTTGAATTAATTTCCACAATGCATCAGCAAGTGCCAGTTTATTTGCTTCCCATGGAAGAGATGAATTATCAAAGAGTGCGGGCGGATGAGTGCACAACTCATACTCAAAATAAGATGACGGATTCCCTTTTGATCCATTTGTAGCAATTAAACTGAGTCTTTGAAATAGGAGTTGTGGATCAATTTGTACACATTCATCATCAATCTTGAGAGATGTTTTGGATGCTAAGGCAATAGCTTGTCTCTTTCTCTGGAACGAAATGCTTGATACACTTTGGCCACACATCGAATTAATAATTGATTCTCCAATATCTTTAGCATCGTCAACATTGACTGATTCATGTGCAGACAATCCACTAACAAGTCCTCTAAGAGAAGGGTCTGGTCCAAATGGATTCAGTTCATTTAGGATTTTGAGAATTTTGTAAGTATCATCCATATCACGCTTTATTCGAGATTGTGTGGAATCTTTGTGTTGTTCACTTGAATCACAGTTTACCCCAGAGAGCTCTTGCATTGCATTACACACATCTGCACATGCGGGAATAGACAACAACCAAACA
Source organism: Chaetoderma sp. LZ-2023a (assembly GCA_034401795.1). Classification (NCBI taxonomy): domain Eukaryota; kingdom Metazoa; phylum Mollusca; class Caudofoveata; order Chaetodermatida; family Chaetodermatidae; genus Chaetoderma; species Chaetoderma sp. LZ-2023a. The sequence goes on along the minus strand of CM067367.1, from coordinate 12,087,498 downwards.
AGACGCTGAAGTTCTGTCATTCCACGACCTCGTGTTAAACCACCACTTGACTTTACACTTCTCATAAGGACCTGCTCAATAACTAGATCAGTAGATAACCCTGCCCAATACCTATCACTTCGATGAATGACATGATGACCATTGAGGAAGCTGGTGTGTATATCTGGATGACTTTCAGGTATTTCTAACATCTTTAGTAAATATACATATGCAGACTTGGCGTACAGATTATGCCCAGCGGCTGCAAAATATGGAAGCATCTCACGAACGGTCTGAAGGTGCATGTTCCAATCACCAGTTCGTTCCGCCTTAATGAATTTGCGCAGAATGTCAACCAACTCCATATACAAAAGCCAGAGTCGTGCAGTCCTCTTATCTTTCATGAGCACCTTCTCTGAGTCTAGTTTGTCCTTGACATCATGTAATGCATTTTCCGAGGACAATCTTGTAGCTACATACGGATTTTTGATAATGTCATCATAGAGCTCTCCAACTTTAACCAGACTTTTATTTAGGGAACTTTCAATCGTTTCATGTCCTGCAACATTATCATCATTGTCAAACAATTCTTTTGAATGCATTGCAGCGGAATATTATACTGTGTCAACTTCAGCATCTGCAATTGTAGGTAGTGGTAGGTTGTAGGCATTTGCAATCAAGATTGTACTGAGAGAAGCAAAAACCATGAGGTGTCCTCGAACTGCTCGAGAAATTGCCTTTCCACTAAGAATGTGTTTGACAGCATTCTCAGCGTAGACTACCTCTAGAATAGGCGCAAGACCGCTTCCTGCCATTAAGTGGCCAATGCAGCCAAGGAAGCTCATCTCCATATGAAGACCTCCGAGTCTTAGAATAATTTGCTTTAATGGACTCCAGCTCAACTCAATCTCTATGATAGTCATAGCTTTCCAAAATAAGGGCTGATCAAATGTAATCACGGGTGCAACATAGTATCGGTTTGCCTGTTCACAAACATAAGTCAAAGTGGAAAAGATGCAGGTCATGTTACTTGGCTCTAGATCTATCATCGGAAGGAAAATAACAGGCGATTTACCTGGATAAACTCCTTGGTGAACAGTTTGCATCATGCCAGACCATGACTGTCTTCTTGAACGCAGAAACAAAGAGAAATCCCAGAGGATGTCAATGTCAGCTGTTGGGTCTGTTTGTTCCATCGCAGTTAACTCCTTAAAGGTCAATGGGAAGTTCCTGGTATGCTGAGACTCAAAGTTCCTGATACAGATCTTGCCAACTTGCTTGATATCTTCAGATGTTACATTTATCCTTGGAATAAGTTTGCACGAAAGGTTTCCTGGTGTAACAGATGCAATGATTCCCATTCCATGAAATGTATTATGCCCATCTATTGTGCAAATATTGTGATCCACATTGTCGGCAACAAACTGAATGAACTCGCCTGATAATGGCTGTGGTAGATCTCCACCATGAAGTGATGCACTGCGCTCAAACCTCTGTATCTCCGCGTATGAACATCCAAATCCGTGCTTGTACAATGTGTCAACAATAAATCTAGATCCAAATTTATGGTGCATCTCACATGACAGCCCGAACTGCAAAGGTGCCAAAATAACTCTAGGACGAGTTCCTTGCATAATAGCCTGTCCAACTGATGCCTGTTTCATTTCTGTGTCTTTTCCAGTAAACAAAATCCGCAATAATTCCCGCAGTGTCTCTGGTAAATAATTCAATGCCTTTACTGGGTCGCTGTTTTGCTCCCTTGATGGATAGCTTTCAGATGATGTGCATGAATCAATTAACTTAATATCGTGTCTAAGCAGTTTGGCAGCTGTCTGGATGATTAACATGCTCTCTGATTTGGAATCCTTTCTCTTCTGTTCCTTATAGAAGTCAGTCAAAATAGTAGATGGTTTAGAACGAAAGGTAACAACGTTTGGCTTACCATTCACAGTGCTAATAAATATTTCATCGCCATAATTATCTTTTCTTTTATCCTGCATGTATTTTGTACTGTATGCTTTATTCTCTTTATCATCGAGATACTCTTGCATTTTATTAACGAGGTCGTGCAGGGTCAGCTGCTCATCATCATTATTTTCAAGAAATGCCATTGTCGCACTAAATGCTCTTACTCTGTCCAAGTCTTCTGGCCTTCCATGTTTTTGGGATGAGCAAGATGAGTGCAGCTGAGGGATATTTTTCATGGTTCGAAAATTTATGCTGCAGCTTTGATGGTATACTGCATTGACAACGCATAAATCCGGCGTGAAGGCAAGCCGCCCAGCTACAAGTTTGCCCCATTCGTCTTTTCTCTGCTCACAGGCCTCGGCGATACTACATTGAAAGTCATGAGTACTTACTGGATAAATATCATAGCCACGTTTCTTTCCATCTTGAATTTTTGCAGGGTATCCGCATAGCAAACAATGTTCACTAAAATTGAATGTTGGACTTTCTGAACGGAGTGTTCGCATGGGTGGCGGAGATTGTTCAATTTTCTCTGCGTCACGGGCAATCCGCTTGGGATCAATGAACTCCCGTCGACATTTTACACGAACCATCTGTCCTACTTCAGCTATGACATCGCTGTCACGGGCTCTGCTAGCATTGTTAATACCGTCACAGCCTTTAACTCGAAGCTTAACAGTTTGTGAGCCATTTTCTAGGCTCTGCTTACAAATAACGCATGTATCTAAATCCATGTCCATATTCTGATTGAATTGTATAGAAATTTATTCAAATTGTGAGATAAAAGTGAAAATTAAAATGCAATTTATTTTAGATAAAATTTTAAAAGCGAAAAACAAAATTAAACTTACTTTAAATATAATTTTTTTAAATTACCCCGGCCCTGTGCATACAACCATATTTAATCTGTGGTTTGGAGAATTTGTACAAGTGGTTCAAGGCAATATTGCCAATTGCTTACTGTCTTCCGTGACCATGAAATTCAGAGCTTAGACAACATTTCTACTTCGTTTATTTGCGGAATGAAGCAGGTAAGGGAAGTTTCATTATTCGGATAATGGCGGTAGCTAAATATGCGAATTTACCCACTTTCCCATCGACGGATTTTGGAAGACTTTTGATATGTGACACCTGGCAGTCCCATGAATGCCGCAGAAAAGAAATAAATTCTGTTGCAATTTGTTCTAGGTTAATTTGTAGTTTTACTGGACTATAAATAGTATCTACAGTTGTCAGCTCTGCAATCAGTGGGTCAATGATGCCCATTTCTAGGAAAAAGCTTGTAAATACGTTCAGTCACCATAAACAGTGGTGCTAATCAATGTCCCCCACCCACCCACCCATCAACAGTCGTACGGATATATAGCTCACAGATTGGGCATCACTGAGCAGCAAAGCTGTCAGCCTAGGGCAGTTCTTCAAAGAAGGTCAGGATAGAAACAAACGAACATAGTTTTTAACGACGACAGCTCCGATCCAAACGAAGCCCTAATCAAAATACTGAAATCTATGGAATCATCAGCTACCAGCACCATAGGTGTTCTAAAAAAGAACCAAACTAGGTATACCGACGACCCTCTAGTCAGCAAAAACTGTCAGCAAAGCAGAAAGCATTACGGCTGCACATCTATCAAAGTGGCTAAAGTTAAAACTGCACCAAATTATGCCAGGAACGCAATAACATTCTGCGCCACATTAGCGAATGCATAAAAGATCTTGCTATTCAACAAGCAGACTCCCTAGCAGATGAAATCACTGCCATGGATGACTGTCGAAAATGTTTCGGGAAGGCCGAGCCCTAAGAGTTACTGACCACGCCGCCACTCACAGTACACAACTCTGTAGGGCACTTTATCGGGACTGACCAGGGCAAAGCCGAGGCAATTCGAGAATGGTTCAAGGAACAGTTCACTGATCATGATGATGAGCCCTTGCACCCGTTCTCAGGAGACCCCAGGCCATTGCTAACACCAATTAAAACTGCAGAAGTTGAGAAGGCACTTAAAGCACTGAAAAATGGATGTGCATCTGGACCTGATGGCATGAGCAATGAACTATTCAAATATGCAAGTGACATTATCTCAAAACCGATCATGCACCTAATCAATTCAGCTTTTAAGTACCACCTTCCCATCGACGCTGTAGGCCAAGGCATCCTTATTGCACTACCCAAGCCCAAGAAGCCACCTGCCCCCCCCCCCCAGCCAATCTGCATCCCATTGTGCTCCTCAACAGCATAGACAATCCTATCCAATGTTACCCCATGCCGCATCTGAGACAAGACCAGATCATGTCAAAGTGGCTTCAAACATGGATGCAGCTGCGCAAACATTGTATGGGCTCAGCGCAGAGGTAGGTGTTAATGAGAGTCATGTCCAAACACTGGGATTTCCACAAAATGGGCATGTCATGAGCCTTCGACACAATTAAACACTCAAAGATCATAGATGTTCTATGCCAGGCCAGTGGCAAAGAAGATGAGCTACAACTAGTGAGACTACTGCATGCAGACACCAAGCTGAGAGTACGAGTCAAGTCAGTGAAGTCTGTAGAGATTGAGCCATCAATCAATTGGCTCCCAACAGGGAGATGGTATATTCCCTGTGCTTTTCACCTGTTACCTTGCTGCTGCATTGAAATCCGCGGGGGGAAATTCCACAAGACCAAACCCCCAGTGTCAATACTGGGTATACTGCTAGAGATGGAATATGCTGACGATGTGGACTTAGACGAGGAAAAGAAACCCTTGACGAACTTCTCCCAATAGCTGCAAGCAAACTAAAAATTGAGAACCTCTATGAATGAATCAAAAACATGGTTCACCCACATATACATATCTACAAAGCATGAAGCTAAAGAAAATGACGATCCACTTTGTGGCGGCGAACCATGTAGGAAAAGTAAAATCCTGGATTCACTGCTTTGCAGTACTGCTGACACTGTTGCGTCATGGGGAATTACAAAGCTTTCCAGTCCTTCTGGAAGCTATGGATTCGTTGATCAGAGATGCCCTTGATAAAACAAGAGGTCCAACAGGCCTGTGTCGCTCACCTGGAGCATGGTGCATTTTTGTCAAAATTGTTGGTGGGTGGTCTATGAGTAGTCTTTTAAATGAGTTTGTGGACATTTTTGCACGTCCAATATGGCCACCAAACACGCTACATTTTGATTGGTCCAGTTATGCCATGTTTCTGACTAAGCTCCTTCACTTGAACAAACTTTAATGGCACTCAGTGCCTAATCATATCTCCCAAATTTCTGCCCAATCCACTCAGAGGTTCTGGAGTTGTTTTGGCAAAAAATAGGTTATCCAAGATGACCGCCAAACCATTTGGCCAATCAAGTTCTCTTGAACAAACTTGGTGCAGCTCTTGTCATAGATCATATTTCATGCATTTTGAATTGATCCTCCAAACGGTTTTGGAGAAGATCTTTAAAGACATTTCTAAAAAATCGACCAAAGTCCAAGATGTTGCGAAAATACATTTTAAATTTCCCATTGCTTGAGTATGGGAGATTTTGGCAGGTAAATGATCCAAGATGGCCGCTACACCGTTTACCCGACAGTCTCGAAAATGCCAATTTGAAATCACAATACACACAAAAATACATAAAACCAATTATTGCCTCAAAATCAATCAAATAAAAAAATACAATATGGCCGCCAAACACGCTATATATTGATAGGCCCATAGCGGCCATTTTTTTTTTACTGATCAACTTCTCTTGAACAAACTTTAATGGCCCTTAGTCCCTAATCATATATCACAAATTTCCGCCTGATCGCTTCAGCGGTTCTGGGGAAGAAGTTGTTTTTGTGAAAACTAGGTCATCCAAGATGGCCACTTAACCATTTGGTCAATCAAGTTCCGTTGAACAAACTTGATTCAGCTCTTACCCTAGATCATATTTCGTGAGTTATGAATTGATCCCTCAAACGGTTTGGGAGAAGATTTTTAAAGACATTTCTAAAATTCGGCCGAAATCCAAGATGGTCGCTGGCCAAATTGGCCGATCGGGTTCCTTTGAACAAACTTGAATCTCTATGCTTTAAGGATGCTTCATGCCAAATATAATTGAAATCGGCCCAGTAGTTCTCGAGAAGATATTTTTAATTTCCCATTGCTTTAGTATGGGAGCTTTTGGCGGGAAAATGATCCAAGATGGCCACCAAACCGTTTATCTGACAGTTTCAAAAATTGCAAATTTGAGATCAGAATACCCAAAAACCTATATAAAACCAATTTTTGGCCTCCAAATCCATAAAATAAAAAAATCCAATATGGCCGCCAAACATGCTATATTTTGATTGTCCCACGGCAGCCATGTTTTTTGACGGATCAACTTCTCTTGAACAAACTTTACTGGCCCTTAGTCCCTAATCATATCTGCCAAATTTCGGCCTGATCCCTTCAGCAGTTCTGGAGAAGTTATTTTTGTTAAAACTAGGTCAACCAAGATGGCCGCCAACTATTTGACCAATTAATTTCCCTTGAACAAACTTGGTTGAGCTCTTGCCCTAGATCATGTTTCATGAGGTTTCCTTCAATTCCTCAAGCGGTTTCGGAGAAGATTTTTAAAGACGTTTCTAACGTGGCCAAAATCCAAGATGGCCACCGGCCTAATTGGCCGATCGGCTTCATTTGAACAAACTTGGACCTCTATGCCCTAAGGATGTTTCCTGCCAAATATAATTGAAATTGGCCCAGCGGTTCTTGAGAAGTCATTTAAAGGAAAGGTTGACGGATGGACGGACAGACGATGGACAGTCGCCACGACAAGCTCACTTGGCCTTTCAGTCCAGGAGAGCTAAAGACTAGGTTTATACAATGCAACCTGCGTATCCTTGATGCTGTATAACTGTAACAGCTGAGCAGCTCCAAAGGCAACTCTAGACAAACAAACTTGATGCCAGCCACTGCAAACACCTATGCACCATCACTGGACACCGATGGCCAGACACCATAATTTCCAGTGATGCACTATACAAGATGTGTAATACATCGCCACTATCTGTAAAAGTCACCCATCAAAGATGGTCCATGTATGGCCATGTGTTAATGATGCAGAAGGCCAGAAGACACGCCAGCACAGAGAGCCTTGGAAGCTGAGGACAAGACACAGTTGGCAAAAGCGAGGAATGACTGATTGTGGGATGTTTCAACTACTACAGCCACAGAATACAATAATCATACATATATACTTATCTATCTCTCATTTGTTTTTAAATCCTGATACTTTTTCACAACCCTAACTATTGTTTATACATTCATTCATATCTTTCACACAGTATTGGTATTATGTTTCCACCCCATGCCTAACTTCTACATTTTCATTCAAATTGCTGGCGTGTTTCCATACCCTGCATATCTTTCACTCAATATTAGGCTAGTGTGGCTCCACACCCCACCTAACCGTTACACATTCATTCGTTTGCTGGTGTGGTTTCAGTACATGGGCCTGTTGTGTGACATACATATACTCAGGGTTCAAAATGTTCACTCTTCCACTCGTTTTTAAGACCTCAAATTGCTATGGATGACCTCAATTTTAGGTGATGTCATCCATGGATAAATTAAAATCCTGGAAATTTGCATTGCTCATTATGAAAGGATGACCTCAGCTCAGTTTGGATGACCTCGTTAAATGAGATCATTGCCATGGATGACTTCAAATTTTCATACATTTTGACCCCTGCATATACTGTGCCCATTCCTTGTCCAGTCTGAATTCAATTGACTTCCTTACTGCATAGATTCCAAGGGTATACTTGTATACTTCTATCATGTCTCCCCTTGCTCTTCGGTATGTCAGACTAGGTAGGCTGAGTGTCTCCAGTCTGTCTTCATAGTGGAGCTGGAAAAGTGATGGGATTAACTTGGATGACCGCCTCTGTACACTCTCAAACGGTTTGACATCCTTCGTGACATGCTATATTTGAATATTCTAGATGGGGGCGCACAAGGGCAATGAATAAGCTTCTCAGAGAATCAGCATCTAGGTAGTTGTTTGAGCAGCTTATCAATCCAAGTATTCTGTTAGCCTTGTTCACCAGCATATCTGTATACACAGAGAACTTTAGTTCATCGTCGACATTCACTCCCAAGTCTTTCTCCAATGAGACTGCTTCCAATTTGGTTCTATCAGCTTTGTTGCTGATATCGTAGCTATATCCAGGGTTGTTATGTCTCAGATGTATTACTTTGCACTTGGTGGCATTAAACCCCAGTTGCCAGGTGGCTAACCACACTGAGTTTGTTGATATTTGACTGGAGCTTGTCTCTGTCATTTTGGGAATATATCTGTTTATACACCTTGGTGTCATCAGAAAATACACTCTGGCAGGTCATTAATAAGACATACAAACAGCACTGGACCAAGGACACTTCCTTCCCTGTGAGATTCTGCTAAGCACTGTCTCCCAGTTGGATGTCTCCATTTACCATTACCCCATGTCGCCTGTTACTGAGGTAGGTCTGGATCCAATTCTTGATCCGGTTAGTGATCCTGTACCCTTCGAGTTCCTTAACAGTCTCTGGTGAGGCACGGAGTCGAAGCCCTTTGCAGTCATCGTAGATAGCATCTATCAGTATGCCCTCGTCGAGGTTGAGGGGGCCAGTCTTCGAGCACAGACAGTAGGTTTGTTGTGGTTGTTCTGCCCTTAAGGAATCCATGCTGGAACTCTGAGAGTGGTTGTTATCAGTCATATGGCGCATCAGCCTCACAGACTGTCTCTGACTAGTCTCCAATTAAATTAATTTTCAAATTTGTCCAGTTTTCTTCGTCATTTTAACGTTGATTATTTTAGGGCTGATGTGTATGCAGGTTTTATGTCCAGGTATAGGTTTTTGTTGCATTAAAGGAAAGACCATGAACGTATAGTTTAAGGGGTAAAAGGACAGCAGCCCAACACGTACAGGTCGGGACGAAGGCATCACCTAGAGCTCACCTCTGCTATTCTTCCATTTGATCTTATTCCTCGCTCTCTCTCTGTCTCTCACTCCTCCTTTCCCTCTCTCGGTCTTTCTTCCTACTCTCCCCCACCTCACACTCAACATCCACACACTTATGCACATTAATAGACTACAATTAATTAGCCGCCATTTTGTTGTAAAGAAGTTTTGTATAATCTGTATGTGTATGGGAGACACGGGCATAAGACTCTAAGTCTTATCGTGCTTCCATCTAAGCAAAAATAAATCACGTTTAAACCAAAGGAAAGACCAGGGAACTAACAAATGCTCTTGAATGATAGATTTAGATAATAATCAACCTTAATAGCCACCAGTAACAAAAAGAAATAAATCGGAATAATTTGAAAAAAGCAAATAAATACCAGAATATTCAGTAGGCATCATGTTGCGACCTTGGAAACCTGCAGTTTATTTTTAAATCATTTTGACCGAAATTCATTGCTTCTACCAAAAAAGAAGTGACTTTCAAATATATTTTCAAAAGAATCAATAGTGAATTAGCAGTAGCGTGTTAATAGCTCTACATTGGCGCCTATAGAGAATAGTATTCATACCTCTTACGAAACTATATTCACGTTTGCTTTTGTTATATTAGAGGACGCTAATTTATACCTGCACACAGGTGACACACGGCGGAGCATGAAGCACCAGCTACGTCACTAATTGTTTCCAAGTTAAACGCTCCTAGATTTAGTAAATGCTTTTTCTCAGATAATCCTGATTCATTTCCATTTTTTACCGGTGGTAGTTTAATTAATATTGTATGAAATTACCAATACACATCATTTGTTATTTCCCTTTTCCCTTTCTCTAAGCTTTTTCAAATGACATTTACATCAGCAAGGGTTTATCTGATTGGAATAAAACTTCACAGATTTGTTCTATACCTCGCTTAAGACTAGTCCACATAAAAAAGAAATTGATTTTCTAATTTTTTCCATGTTTTGTCATTTGAACTTTGATTATTATTACCCCTCCACATCCCCCCCCCCCCCCCCCCATATATGGGGGTATCTCGCATTTGCTTTCTATCCGCTTTCATTTCCTGATGATAACTCAAGTTCTATTGAAGGGATTGTTACCAATCTGGCGTGGGAGCTTGTCCTTAGTGGTCTGAAGAAGTCATCGATTTTGGCGTCTGACAGTCAAAGGTCAAGGCCACTGTGACCTAATTAATTATGTAATATTGCGTTACTGGATGATAACTCAAGTTCTATTGAAGGGATTGTTATCAATCTGGCGGGGGAGCATGTCCTTGGTGGTCCATAGAACCCTATTGATGTGGGCATCAAGGGTCAAGGTCACGGTGACCTAATTAATTATGTAATATTACGTTTCCGGATGTTAACTCGAGTTCTATTGAAGGGAAGCTGGTGTGGAAACCAAGCTGGCGTGGAAACTTGTCCTTGGTGGCCTGAAGAAGCCTATTGATTTTGATGTCAAACGGTCAAGGTCACGGTGACCAATCTTGGGTGGGAGATTGTGCTTGGCGGAATGGAGGGGGGGGGTATACTTTAGCAATCTCTGCTTGTTGTTCTTGTTTTAAGTCTGATTTGTATGATGGTGATGTGGCCAGGTTTTTGCTGCATTAAAGCTTTTTTCAAATGACATTTATATCAACAGTGGATTATTAGATTTGAAAACTTCACAGATTTGTTCTATACAATGTTTTGGTTTAGTCCACATCGAAAAGACATTGAATTTCCAATTTTTCACAGATTTTTTTCTCGTGTTTGAGCTTTAATTATTTTCTGGCTGATTTGCAGGTTGTATGTAATATGCAGTGTTACACTTTTTTAGCTCACCTGGCCTGAGAGGGCAAGTGAGCTTTTGTCGTGCCGACTGTCTGTCATCTGTCAACTCTTTCTTTAAATGACTTCTCCAGAACCATTGGGCCAATTGCAATTATATTTGGAAAGTATCTTTAGGACTTGGAGATTCAAGTTTGTTCATACGACGCCGATCAGCCAATTTGACTGGCGGCCTTCTTGGATTTTGAGCAATTTTTAGAAGCATCTTTAAAAATGTTCTCCGAAATCACTTGGGGGATTGATTCAGAACTTATGAACCTATGGCAAGGGGTGAACCAAATGTGTTCAAGTGAACTTGATTGGCCAAATAGTTCAGCGGCCATCTTTTATAAAAGAGATGTGTTCACGCCAAAAATCTACTACGCATTTCCAGGCTCTTCAAGCTGAATCCTATGATGACACCTCGGTAGATTGTATACCGGTATGCACATTGACCTATGATTGATATAAAGGTCATAAGCCAGTCTAGATAAGTGTGATAAGAAGGGAGTTAATCCATTCTAGACACCTAGAATAGGATTTCAGTGTAAAATTTAATGGCTTTTCCATGCCTTTTTATGACCAGAATTAGACAATTTCCGAGCCCTGTAGGTGGGTCTTAGAATACACCTTCCGTATCTTCTGCGTGTCGTAAGAGGCGACTAAAGGAGGTAATGGTGAGGTAACCCTGACAGAAACCTCGAGTGCTGAAGACGGAGGTTCCAGGCCGCACGGCGCACTCTAATAAACCATGGATCCACGCACTTAACGCATATGATCATGTCGATAGTCACTTACAGGACTGGCGGTATGATCAGCGAACGAAAAGAAGAAGAAGAAGACAATTTCATCTTGACAACTACATAGTAAATTGTGTTGTTCATATATGTTGTTCGTGATAAGATTCTGTACAATAACGCTTAGGGCATAAAACAACAGGCCCAAGGGGCCTGTATCGCTCACCTGGACAATAGGCATTTCAACTAGAATGCTCTTTATCAACAAGATACCCAGCAAACCGTTTATCCGACAGTTTCGAAAATTGCAAATTTGAGATCAGAATACCCAAAAACACATAAAACCAATTTCGGCCTCAAAATCCATCAAATAAAAAAATCCAATATGGCCACCAAACATGCTATATTTTGATTGGCCCACAGCGGCCATGTTTTTCAACGGATCAACTTCTGTTGAACAAACTTTAATGGCCCTTAGGCCCTAATCATATCTGCCAAATTTCGGCACGATCCCTTCAGAGCTTCTGGAGAATAAGTCATTTTCGCTACAACTAGGTCAACCAAGACGGCCGCCGAACCATTTGACCAAACAAGTTCCTTTGCCATAAATCAAATTTCATGAGGTTTGCATCAATCCCCCCAAGCTATTTCGGAGAAGAGTTTTAAAGATGTTTCCTAAAATCGGCCTAAATCCAAGATGGCCACCGGACAAATTGGCCGATCGGGTTCATTTGAACACACTTAGATCTCTATATGCCCTATGAATGCTTCCTCCCAAATATAATTGAAATCGGCCCAGTGGTTCTTGAGAAGAAGTCGTTTCTATGGGCCCATGGCTTTACTATGGAAGCCTATGGCGGGAAAACAAAGCAAGATGGCAGCCAAACCGTTTATCCGACAGTTTCGAAAATTGCAAATTTGAGATCAGAATATCCAAAAACACATAAAACCAATTTCGGCCTCAAAATCCATCAAATAAAAAAATCCAATATGGCCACCAAACATGCTATATTTTGATTGGCCCACGGCGGCCATGTTTTTTGACGGATCAACCTCTCTTGAACAAACCTTAATGGCCCTTAGGCCCTAATCATATCTGCCAAATTTTGGCCCAATCCCTTCAGCGCTTCTGGAGAATAAGTCATTTTCGCTACAACTAGGTCAACCAAGATGGCTGCCGAACCATTTGACCAATCAAGTTCCCTTGCCATAAATCATATTTCATGAGGTTTGCATCAATCCCCATAGCCGTTTCGGAGAAGATTTTTAGACGTTTCCTAAAATCGCCCTACATCCAAGATGGCCGCCGGCCAAATTGGCCTATCCGGTTCATTTGAACAAACTTAGATCTCTATATGCACTATGAATGCTTCCTTCCAAATATAATTGAAATCGGCCCAGTGGTTCTTGAGAAGAAGTCGTTTAAAGAATTCCCCATTGCTTTACTATAGGCCCATTGCTTTACTATGGGAGCCTATGGCGGGAAAACAAACCAAGATGGCAGCCAAACCGTTTATCCAACAGTCTCAAAAGTGGCATATTTGAACTCGCCACACTGATAAGCATATATAAAGCAATTTTCGCCATCGAAATACATCAAATACAAAAAAGCCAATATGACCAAGAAACGCTGAATTTTGATTGGTTGATGGCGGTCATGTTTTTTAACGAACAAACTTTTCTTGAACATACTTAAAAGGCGCTTCGTCCCTAAGCATATTTACAAAATTTCAGTTCTATCCCTTCAGCGGTTCGGGAGAAGTCATTTTCACGAAAACTAGGTCATCCCAGATGGCCGCCAAACAAATCAGCCAATCAGGTTGCCTTGAACAAACTTGTGTCTACCGTTGCAATAGATGATGTGTTATGAGTTTTGAATCAATTCCTCCAGCGGTTTCGGAGAAGATTTTTTAGTGTTTCTAAAAATCAGCCATTTTGGTTGACGGCCATCTTGTATTTTGACCGATCCGCCTCGTTTGAACAAACTTAGATCTCTATGCCCTATGAATGCTTCCTCCAAAATATAATTCAAATTGGCCCAGTGGTTCTTGAGAAGAAGTCGTTTAAAGAATTCCCCATTGCTTTACTATGGGCCCATTGCTTTACTATGGGAGCCTATGGCGGGAAAACAAACCAAGATGGCACCCAAACCATTTATCCGATAGTCTCGAAAGTGGCATATTTGAACTCACCACACTTATAAGCATATATAAAGCAATTTTCGCCATCAAAATACATCAAATACAAAAAAGCCTAAATTTTGATTGGTTGATGGCGGCCATGTTTTTTAACGTACAAAATTCCCTTGAACAACTTGAATGGACCTTGGTCCCTAAGCATATTTACCAAATTTCAGACCTATCCCTTCAGCGGTTCGGGAGAAGTCATTTTCGTGAAAACTAAGTCATCCAAGATGGCCGCCAGGCAAATAGGCCAATCAGGTTGCCTTGAACAAACTTGGGTCTACCATTGCAATAGATGATGTGTTATGAGCTTTGAATCAATTCCTCCAGCGGTTTCGGAGAAGATGATTTTTTAGTGTTTCTAAAAATCGGCTATTTTGGCCGGTGGCCATCTTGGATTTTGGCCGATCAGCTTCATTTGAACAAACTTGAATCTCTATGCCCTAGGGATGCTTCCTGTCAAATATAATTGAAATCGGCCCAGTCATTTTAAAGGAAAAGTTGACGGACACACGATGGACGGTCGCCATGACATAAGCTCACTTGGCCTTTCAGGCCAGGTGAGCTAAAAACAAGTGTGACGCTCTATAGTGGCGACGTGGGCATCTTTGTCAGAGATGTCAAACATTTGACAGACAGACTTATACAAGGTGCGAGTTGCAACTAAGAATCTCTATTTTGAACTTGAAAGATCAAATATTAAAAATCTATTCCAATTTAATAAAAATTCCATTGAATATTATCAGTATGGTTTACAACCCACAGGATTTTGGGGGGGTTACCAGTCCGCATGATTTATTACCACTGGATCCATGTTTGGTGGCGAATCTAAAACGAGTCGCGCTCCGTGGATGAATAAATAACGCAACTCTCGTTTAATCGATGAAATTTTCAACAACTCGGTGCTGAGCTATTATATTTGCCTGGCGCTTCCACTTGTTTGAGACAAGTCTGGATGCTAAATGCCAGTTGTGGCTTGCTTTTATATGTTCCCAATGCGGGTAACAGTGCTACATTTGGTCCTGGGTGCGGCTAATGCGGCATACAGGTGTGTCCCGCATTTTGTTGCATGTTCCTGCATTTGCCGCATCTGTATATCCGCATACCCGCTCAGTTGTGCTAGATAGCAGTATTTTGCTGTGTTATCTGTAATGAGGGGATATGGGAAATTGTACGAGGTGTGTGTATGCATGGATCTTAAAAAAGTTACAGGATATGTTGGCTAAGAGGAGAGTTTCGTAGTCAACGTATTTAAGGCATTAATGAGGGGTTCCCTCCACTCCCAGTGATCCAAACTCATGGCGTTTCATACCCTGGTTTGGGGCTATGCATCAGAGGTCTTTATGCCCCTAGTTTGGGCTAAATTTATCTGAGGACGGTCATTCTCACGTATTTAGTTTGTAGGTGAGAAAAAATGAATCACACTTGTTTGTCTGATTTCTGGAATAGTGCTGACATTAAAAGGTGCAATTTATCTTCTGCTAGTGTACCTTGTGGTCCTAGTGAATCAAAACGAACACTGTGGACAGGTGATGCGTAGTTTATAGCTATCTTTTGCTGTCACATGCCTCGATAAGCTGGACTGTTGTTTGAACTGTCTTACGCAGGTGGTACAATTAGATAAAACCATCGAAGTGAGGATGACCATTGGAATTGTGACGTCAATGTAGCCTGATGTCATATGTGCGTGCGACGTATACAATTATGATGTTTGTTCTGTCTGGCGTCATATATGAGCATGGCCAAAGAGGGAATATTGGTAACCCATGGTATAGATATGGTTTACAAACCAGAGGTTTTTGAGGGCTACCTGTCTGCATGATTTATTATCACTGGATCCATGTTTGTTGGTGGATCCAAAGAGTCATGCTCCGTGTATGAAGTGGTAGTTTCAAAGCTGTCAGAATCGTGGCGAAGGAGTTCTATGGTTCTGTATTGGATGCTGCCTATTTGGAAGGGTTTCCCTCTGTTGAATTCGGCAGAAAGCAGTTCTGTTTCTGGCATTTTTCTACCTTGTTTGGGATAATATTGCCATGATATCCATTGGTGTTGGGATATGAGAAATTTTCTCAAGTAGGTTGCCCACAACATTGGCCGAATCAACAGAAGTGTCTAGGCGGCTTTCAGCAATGTTGGCCAACATCTATTTTCAAAGTTGATGAAAAAGCGAGTTGCATTATTTATTCATCCACTCCCAATGTCTGTAAAAGAGATATCCAATCTGTCACTGAAGTATCTGACATCACTGGGTAGCAGATGTCACAATCAATTACATCGCTAGGTAGCTGTCACAATCAATTACATCACTAGGTAGATAATGACACAATCAATTACATCACTAGGTATATGTCATAATCAATTTCATCACTAGGTAGATGATGTCACAATCAATTACATCACTAGGTAGCTGATGTCATAATCAATTACATCACTAGGTAGCTGATGTCATAATCAATTACATCACTAGATAGCTGATGTCATAATCAATTACATCACTAGGTAGCTGATGTCATAATCAATTACATCACTAGGTAGATAATGTCAATCAATTACATCACTAGGTAGCGGTCGCAATCAATTACATCACTAGGTAGCTGATGTCACAATCAATTACATCACTAGGTAGCTGAAGTCACAATCAATTACATCACTAGGTAGCTGAAGTCACAATCAATTACATCACTAGGTAGCTGATGTCAATCAATTACATCACTAGGTAGCTGATGTCACAATCAATTACATCACCAGGTAGCTGAAGTCACAATCAATTACATCACTAGGTAGTTGATGTCACAATCAATTACATCACTAGGTAGTTGATGTCACAATCAATTACATCACTAGGTAGTTGATGTCACAATCAATTACATCACTAGGTAGTTGATGCACAATCAATTACATCACTAGGTAGTTGATGTCACAATCAATTACTACACTAGGTAGCTGATGTCAATCAATTACATCACTAGGTAGTTGATGTCACAATCAATTACATCACTAGCTAGTTGATGCCACAATCAATTACATCACTAGGTAGTTGATGTCACAATCAATTACATCACTAGGTAGTTGATGTCAATCAATTACAACACGTTAAGTAGTTGATGTCACAATCAATTATATCACTAGGTAGCTGAAGTCAATCTATTACATGTATGTATGTATGTATGTATGTATTACATTATATAGCGCCAATTCCAGAATTAACTGCCCAAAGGCGCTTTACAAAAGTTAAAGCTAATTTAAAATAGTGAAATATGCTTTTTGGAACAAATGGGTTTTTAGAAGAGTTTTGAAAGCCTCAACATTGTTGCTGTTTTGAATGTTGGATGGAAGGTCGTTCCAAAGTTTTGGTCCAGCTATGGAGAAAGCACGCTCTCCAATGACAAGATTGGAATTGGGTACTACGCAGAGTAGCTGTTCACTCGATCTTAGTGCTCTCGGTGCTATTCGTCTAGTTATGAGTGATGATAAATACGGTGGGGCTAAGTCATGTAGGCATTTGAACACGAAAAGTGCGACCTTAAATTCGATTCGTTGTTCCACTGGCAGCCAGTGTAGCTCTTTGAGGACTGGTCGAATGTGTTCATGCACTTTTGTTCTGGTTATTAACCGGGCTGCCGTATTTTGTGCTCGTTGGAGACGTTGTAACTGCGATGATGATATGCCTGTGAGAAGAGAATTGCAATTGTCCAGCCTTGATGTAATGGTTGCGTGGACGAGGGTATTGACTGCATTATAGTCTAGCAATTTCCTAATTTTACCGATGTTGCGAGTGTTCAGAAATATAGATTTACAGACCGACGTCACATGGCTTTCCATATAGACATAGTATTGTCAAAGACTACGCCAATATATCTCGCATTAACACTAAAAGGAATGTTGGCGCCACCGATATGAACCGATTCAATTTCTATTTTTGGTCTCAAGTGACGGGAAGCGATCATAATTATTTCTGTCTTTTTCTCGTTGAGTTGCAAAAGGTTGTTTAACATCCAAAGTTTCACATCGCGAATACAGTCCTCCAGAATTTCCCGGGCATTCAATTGGTTGGGTGTGTGTAGGTAGCTAGGTAGCTGATGTCAATCAATTACATCACTAGGTAGTTGATGTCACAATCAATTACATCACTAGGTAGCTGATGTCAATCTATTACATCACTAGGTAGCTGATGTCAATCAATTACATCACTAGGTAGCTGATGTCACAATCAATTACATCACTAGGTAGGTGATGTCAATCAATTACATCACTAGGTAGCTGTCGCAATCAATTACATCACTAGGTAGCTGATGTCACAATCAATTACATCACTAGGTAGTTGATGTCACAATCAATTACATCACTAGGTAGCTGATGTCACAATCAATTACATCACTAGGTAGCTGATGTCAATCAATTACATCACTAGGTAGCTGATGTCAATCAATTACATCACTAGGTAGCTGATGTCACAATCAGATTAAAGGATTATAACTTCATCATGAAAACCTTAAGTCTGTCAAGTGTATGAATTGTATGGCTTTGATGGATTTGCAATTTAATAAACATTCTGTTAAATATTTTGAAACTAATTTGACTGGCATGACTAGGAGTGTTTTAAACCTTTTAAACAATTCAATTATGAGTAAAATATTGACCATACTTTAGCTAGAAATGGGAGACATATAACTGGATCCCTGTATTGCTATCAGCAGGGGTTGAAGTAACCCGCTAGAGCATTATCTGAATTCGAAATTAAGAGATGCTTAAATCCACCAGAAACATGGGTGATGACAGAAAATGACACAAAGCATCGTGTTGCAAACACGAGGCCCAAAGGCCTGTGATGCTCAACTGGACCATTAGCATTTGGATCATTAGCATTTAAATAGACATGATGGATAGTTTTTTTTTAAAAATGGCCACCAAAGAAATTGACCAATCAAAATTATCATTTGGTATGTTGAAGCCTACCACCATAGAATCATTCACCTCGTTTTGTTGAAATCGGACCCTTGACTAAGGATTTTAATGGTTCTGGAAAATTGTAAAAAATCCAAGATATTTTTTTGCGCACATTTTATATAAAAATCTTCATTAATTTTGATGTAATAAACGACCTTTATTAAAGGACATGCAATATTTAGGCGCTCCAATTAAATAATTTCACTTCCCTGGTCATGTTTTGAGGACATTAAACATAGGGGTTAAGGCGGCAAGAAATTTTTGCCCACCCCCTTTCTCAGAGATGTTGGGTTGGAAATTGAACACTTCCTGTCCTAATAGAAGCCTAGGCTTCAATTAGGCGAAATACGGTAGTTGATATGACTGGATATCTATACCATGGCTAAATCAGAGTGGTGAAAGCAACCTGAACTATACTCCATCTGTCACTGACACAAAATGGATGGTGAATATGGTGACTATAGCAAATTAATGCTATCAGGATGTATCTCATCCATGAGCCTGAAATGTATGCCACAATATTTTCAAAAAATCAAAGATGGCTGCCAAAATTTTGGCCAATCAAATTTCTAATCTCTAGGCTACCACTATAGGATCCTTCCAGCCAACATTGGTTGAAATTGCGCAAGCAGTTAATGAGTAGCGTTTTAAATGAATTCCCATTTTTCGGAAAACCCAAGATGGTCACCCAAAAAATCAAGCAGTCAAAATTCTGTATAAAAGTTCTAAAGTGTACTGGCGTAGGGTCCTTCCAGCTGAGTTTGGTTGAAATTGGCCAAGCGGTTAAATGAGGAGTAACCTTTCATCTGATTTCCCCAAATTTTCGGAAAATCCAAGATGGCCACCAGACAGTTGACCATCAAAATTCTGTATACACGTTCTGACACCCACCAGCCTAGTATCCTTCGAGCCAAGTCTGGTTAAAATTTCCCAAGAAGTTAATGAGGAGTAGCATTTTAAATGATTTCCACAATTTTTCTGAAAATTTAAGTTGGCTGCCAAAAAAAATTGATCAATCAAAATTCTGTATACAAGTTCTGAAGCATACCACTCTAGCGTCCTCCCAACCGAGTTTGCTTGAAATTTCCCAAGTGGTTAATTAACTGATTTCCAGAAATTTTCCAAAAATCCAAGATGGCCACCGGAAATATTGACTAATCAAAATTCTCGTTGGAAGTATTGAAGCCTATAAGCATAGAATTAGTTTTGTGGGAATTGGGAAATGTACATTTAAGCAGAGTAGCGTTTTAAATGATTTCTGGAAATTTTTTGGAAAATCCAAGATGGCTACAAGAAAGATTCAACAATCAAAATTCTGAATATATGTTCTGGAGCCTACTACGATAGGATCCTTTCAACCAAATTTGGTTGACATCTGTCAAAGCATAAAGGAGGAGATGCGATTTGACGGATGGACAGACAACGGACGGATGAACGCCACAGCATAAGCTCACTTTGGGCCAGGAGAGCTAACAAGACAAGAGATGGAAGATTAATAACAACATACTGGGCGTGTTGGTCCAGGGAAGAGGCGTCCATTATCCTGCTAGGTGTGTGCCTATAGGATCCATTGAGTGGAGTTGGTGTATCGAATGACATTCTTTCTGTTTTTTCCATGGGGTGGAGTTTTCATCATCCGGGTCTGATGAGAGTATCTATGGCGGTTTGATATCAATCTCAGATGTCCTTGGATTCTGATTTTGAAGGGGCATAGTGTTTCTCCTACATACTGTTTCTTACATTTGCTGCAAGTTAGTAGGTAGAATGTTGTTCCTTGTCTGACAGTTGCCTATGATCTTGGATCTGTATGTTAGGCCTGTATGTGAGCTGGCCTCCGTTTCTGTGCTCTACCAGCCTGTGGTCTTGGAGGATCCACTGTTGAATAGCTTGCCACTCCTTCGGTTACCGGTGGTGTTAGCCGTGGTGGTTTTATGGTGGCATTCAGGTCTGTGTTAGACCTGGCGACTAGAGTATCCAAATCTACTGAGTTTAGGCTCAGTGCGGACAGCGGAGGTATTGTGACAGGTCTGTGTTAGACCTGGCGACTAGAGCATCCGAATCTACTGAGTTTAGGCTCAGTGCGAACAGCGGAGGTATTGTAACTGTCTCCGTTTCCCGTGGCAATGGTATGCTGGATGAATCCATTGTTTAATGACAGAGAATAACAATGTAGTCAGTTATATGAGCTACTTGTAGGTTATTTAGCCTGACGCTTGGTCGCGATGTGAGACCAAAAGTCTGAAAGTCTGGATTCAGAATTTTGGTCTCACATCGCGACCAAGCGTCAGGCTAAATAACCTCCTACAAGTAGCTCATATAACTGACTACGTTGTTATTCTCCAGCGAACAAGACAAGACAAGACAATCTTTACTACCGGTATATTATATACCTTTCTTCTTCATATAAATTCAACTGTATAGCACCAATTTAAAAATAAAGTACTCTTTGTGGTCACTCAATATAAAAATCTAGCATTTTATACAGTTTCTCACAATAAATAATTGAGTAAATTAAAATATACTAAAACAATATGTTCATCCACACAATATATGTACACAGATACACTGGCTGACATCCATAGGAAGATTTAAAATCATGTAAGTGATTGAGCTTATATCTTACAGAATGGACCTTTCCATTTTTAGCTATGCCCCGCCCATCTCTAGCTAAGCTCCAGCCACACCTCGCTCGTGTTGGAATTGATCGATCTCTGAACGCCCTGACCATCAATTTCCAGAAAACTAAACAGGTAAGCTGTTGAATATTTTGAAACTAATCTGACTGGGTGTAGGCAGCAACAGCACCCAGTTAAATTAGTTTCAAAATATTCAACAGCATGTTTCTTAAATAGTAGACATACAATTCATACAACATGTCGTGTCGGACTATTAAGAGTTAAAGACGGGCCTAATAGAATCATTTATGATGTAATAATTATGACATCATCCTACACACACCACTTTAGCTGATTATGACAGCATATAACGTCAAATCATTGATGGATACTCTGTAAAGGTGAATTATCATTGATTCTGTAGTCCACACACAGGTGAATTAAAACATTGATTCTGTAGTCCACACACAGGTGAATTAAAACATTTTCAAACTATTATTATCCAACCAGTTCTCATTTAGTCATAGTTTCTTTTTAAGTATGGGAAAGTTCCAGATTAAAGTCACCTTTTATATACATCATATTCTGCTTGAACATGTGAGAAAATCCTCTTAACACCTATCGATCAAGTAACAAGAACAAGACATCTAGAGCAGCTGTCTTGTTCATGTGTACTTGATCAATAGGTGTTTTAGCCATGCATGACAATATTTTCAGCACAATAACCCATTATTATACACATGTATATATTAGCCAATGAAATGGCTGCATTTCTACCACGTGACCATCCAAGAAAGTGTTATTGTACTCTCGAGGCTATCTGTTACATTATGTAAGAATATTATCTCGCTGTGTACATCATTGCGTTATTACGTCAGACATGTGACGATGTCATAAATGAATTGCTAGATTGTATCATTTGTACAGTACATTTGCCAAAAGGTAAATTCAATAAACACGTTGCATAGAATCGTTTATTTTCGTATTCGCTCAATATGTAGGTGTATAATAAATAGATCATTTAACATTTCGGAGTCCTTTATGGATTTTTATTTCACTCGTCCACATTGCGTTTAAAAATCTGTATTGAACCCTATATCATAAAAATCCATATTGTAGTCAGAAATGTTAAATAACCTAACAAGAGGCCCAAGGGCCTGTAACGCTAACCTGGACCATTAGGATTAGAATCATTTGCATTTAAATACCGGTAGACATGAGGGATAATTTTCTAAAAAAATACAAGATGGCCACCAAAGAAATTGACCAAAGTTCTCATTTGATATGTTGAAGCCAACCACCATAGGATCATTCCACCCGTTTCATGTAGCGTTTTAAATGGTTCTGGAAAAATTGACCAATCAAAATTCTGTATACACGTTCCGACACCTACCAGCCTAGTATCCTTCTAGCCAAGTCTGGTTAAAATTGCACAAGCAGTTAATGAGGAGTAGCATTTTAAACTATTTCCACCATTTTTCGGAAAACTTAAGTTGGCCGCCAAAAGAACTGATCAATCAAAATTCTGTATACAAGTTCTGAAGCATACAAGTTTAGGGTACGTCCACCTGAGTTTGCTTGAAATCGGCCTAGTAGTTACTGAGTAGCATTTTAACTGATTTCCCAAAGTTAAAAAAAAAATCAAAATGGCCACTAAAAATTTTACCACCCAAAATTCTGAATAGAAGGTCTAGAGCCTACCACTACAGAATCATTCCAGCCAAATTTCGAGAAGATTTTTAAAGACGTTTCTAAAAGTCGGCCAAAATCCAAGATGGCCGCAAACTTGTATCCCTATGCCATAAGGATGCTTCCTGTAAAACATAGTTGAAATCCACCCAGTGGTTCTTGAGAAGACATTTTAAATTTCCCATTGCTTTAGTATGAAAGTTTTTGGTGGTAAAAAGATCCAAGATGGCCGACAAACCGTTTATCCGACAGTTTCGAAAATGGAAAATTTGAAATCAGAATCCCCAAAACACACATAAACCAATTTCTGCTTCAAATCCATCAAATAAAAATATCCAATATGGCCACCAAACACACACAGCATTTTGATTGGTCCATGGCGGCCATGTTTTTTTACTTATCCACTTTCCTTGAATAAGCTTTAATGGCCGTTATTCCCTAATCATATCTCCCAAATTTCGGCCCAATCACTTCAGCGGTTCTGGAGAAGACGTTTTCGCGAAAACTAGTCATCCAAGATGGCTACATTATATAATAAAATTGAATACAATTTCCCTTGAACAAACATTAACCCTTTAACCCTCAAATTTATTCAATAAATTTTCTATTTTCTCAGAAAATGTCCATTTGCAAGCCAAGAAAAACCTATTTTTGGAAATTTCGTACTGGAATGACTGGCTCAGTGATAAATTATCAAAAATAGTCTTCTTGATCTGCAAATGGACATTTTTCAAACCCAGTGCTGAAGCCGTTTTAGTCCGATATGAGTGTTAAAGGGTTAATGGGCCTTAGTCTAATTATATCTCCCAAGTTTTGGCCCGATCCCTTCAGCAGTTCTCGAGGTCGTTTTCACGAAAACTAGGTCATCCAAGATGGTCGCCGAACCATTGACAATTTCCTGTAAATTTTTCAATCAAAATTCTGTATATAAGCTCTGAAGCATAGCCCCATAAGGTGACGACTCCTTCCAGACAAAGTAAGTTGAAATCTGCCGAGCGGTTAATAAGGAGTAGCGTTTTGACAATTTCCGGTAAATTTTTCATAAAATCTAAGGTTTTCACCAAAAACCCTGACGTCAAAATTCTGTATATACATTCTGAAGCATATCCTCATAAGGTCCTTCCAGCCAAAGTAAGTTGAAACTGCAAAGCGGTTAATAAGGATTAGTTTTGACAATTTCCGGTAAATTTTTCATAAAATTTAAGATTTGAACACAAATAAATTGACCAATCAAAATTCTGAATACATGTTATGAAACCGAAGCATTAGGGTCCTTCCAGCCAAATTAGGTTGAAATCCACCAAGCGGTTAATGAGTAGTGTTTTGACAATTTCTGGTAAATTTGTCAAAAAATTTAAATTTTAACCCAAAAAAATTGACCAATCAAAATGCTGTACACAATTTCTGAAAATGAAAGCATTAGGGTCCTTCCAACCAAATTAGGTTGAAATCCGCCAAGCGGTTAATGAGTAGCATTTTTAAACAAAGGTTGACGGATGGATGACAAACGGTCACCATGCCTATCAGTGACCTTAACCGTTAACCTTTTGACTAAAACATCATTGTGTGATTATTATACGGAGACATTTGTCCAAGTTTGGGTCCAGTATGATTAACAAAACTTGAGATATAAACAGAAAAGTTGACCTAAACGGAAAATATTAATGTTGAAACCTTTGACCTTTTGACGTCACCATAATTGTGTGATGTCAGGTCATTATAAGGAGGCATGTGTCCAAGTTTGGCTCCAGTATGATTAACCAAACCTGAGATATAAACAGAAAAGTTGAGCTAAACGGAAATTGGACGAAGCCGAGCTAAAAATACAAAATTGGAATTCATTACGTGCAATAGGAAATTAATGACGGACATTGATGGCACAAAATCAGGTGTCATCTAGACCGAACAAGATGGCTAATGGAAAAATAGACCAATCCAATTTCTAAATAGAATTTCTGGAGCCAATGACCATAAGGTTCATCCACCCAACTGTTGTTGAATTCCACTATGTGGTTCTTGAGAACTTATTGGAAGTTAGGAAAATCCAAGAAGATTATGAGAAAAATCGAGCAAACGAAACGATGAAATGATAGATCATGAGGTAGTTCTGGAGAAATTTGGTTTGAATTGAGCCATTCATTAAGGATGGGTAGCATTTTAAAGAATTTTCGGAAAATTTTAAAATCTAAGATTTTCGACTCAAAACTGATCAATCAAAATTCTGTATATAAGGTGAAATCCACCAAGCGGCTAAGGAAGATGCATTCTGTCAATTTCCGATAAGATTAAAAAAAATCTAAGTTATTCACCCAAAAGATTGATTACTAAAAATTCTGACTAGAAGTTATGGAGCCTGGCATGATAGCGGCCTCCTACTAAATTTGGTTCAAATCCATCAAGCGGCTAAGGACATGCCTTCAGACAATTTCATGTACATTTTTCATATAATCTCAGATATTCACCTAAGAGTGACCAAACAAAATTCTGAATAGAAGTTCTGGAGCCTAGCACCATAGGAGCCTAACAGCCAAATTTGATTTAAGCAGCTAAGGATGAGATGCCTTTTGACAATTTTTGGTAAACTTGTCAGAAAATCTAGGATTTTCATCCAAAAAGATTTGACCAATCAAAATTCTGAATAGAAGTTCTGGAGCCTACCAACCAATTCTTCCAGCCAAATTTGGTTGAAATCAGTCAAATGCGATTTGATGGACGTACGACGGCCGACTACCATGGCATAAGCTCACTCTGGATTAGGTGAACTAAAAATCAAGGCCAAAGTTGGGGATTACTAATTTGCTGGCATCGAATCAGTAGGTCCTGAGATGCAATGACAGACAGATGAGCAAAAGACAATGCAATCAAATATAGTGCAAGTGTAAATATGGGCTACTTAATTCAAAATATCTGATATAGGGTGAGTCAATATACATGAATTATGAAGTAATACTACTGTCCACTGCATGCACTCACTCACTCTCATGCACACATGCATGTACACACGCTCTCACTCACTCTCATGCACACACGCGCGCTCACACACGCACGCATGCTCACTCACATGCAGACACACAAGCACAAGCATCGTTTTCTTAAATTTAAACAATATTTGCACCAAAAATCCAAAACTGTATAATAATTGATCTATTATGATACATATTGTACAGTAGTTGCTGTAATGATGCTAACCTTCATACCTCACTGCTCATTTCATATGCAACTATCATAACACGCTGGCAACAACCCCCATATCTTAGAACTATTTGATGGTAAAACTGGGACTAATGGATTCCTTAATGGTCAAATTCGGTCGAGAAAATTTAAATATTGATTATATTTCCCTTTTAAATATCCTTTTGCAGGGCAAGAGAAGACTATTTTTGAAAATTTACCACTGGAATGAATGGCTCGGTAACTCGGTCTTCTCTTGCCCTGCAAATATCCATTCCGCAAGACCTCCTTGTTTTGGCTGACATGACCAGTAAAAAGTTAATATGCATGCTGAGCAATTTGACTGAATGCAAGTAGTTACTGCAATAGTGAACTGCTTCATATAATACATAGGCCTAAGTGCATCACAGATTAACTATAGAATGAAACAAGAGCGGCCTGTGTCGCTCACCTGGAGCACTGCATTTTTGTCAAAATTGTTGGTGGATGGTTTAAGAGTACCGGTAGTCTTTTAAGAGGTTGTGGACATTTTTGCAAGTCCAATATGGCCGCCAAACATGCAACATTTCTATTTGTCCACTTCTGCCATGTTTCTGACTAAGTTCCTTCCCTTGAACAATCCTTAATGGCACTCAGTGCCTAATCATATCTCCCAAATTTCGGCCCAATCCGCTCAGAGTTTCTGGAGTTGTTTTGGCAAACAATAGGTTATCCAAGATGGCCACCAAACCATTTGGCCAATCAAGTTCCCTTGAACAAACTTGGTGCAGCTCTTGTCCTAGATGATATTTCATGCGTTTTGAATTGATCCCCCAAACGGTTTTGGAGATCTTTAAAGACATTTCTAAAAATCGACCAAAATCCAAGATGTCGCGAAAATACATTTTAAATTTCCCATTGCTTGAGTATGGGAGATTTTGGTGGGTAAATGATCCAAGATGGCCGCTAAACCGTTTATCTGACAGTCTCGAAAATGGCAAATTTGAAATCACAATATGCGCACACATACATAAAACCAATTTTGGCCTCAAAATCAATCAAATAAAAAAAATCCAATATGGCCGCCAAACACGCTATATATTGATACGCCCATAATGGGCAGTTTTGTTGATGGATCAACTTCTCTTGAACAAACTTTAATGGCCCTTACGCCCTAATCATATATCACAAATTTCCGCCTGATCGCTTCAGCGGTTCTGGAGAAGGCATTTGGTCGATCAAGTTCCCTTGAACAAACTTGAGTGAGCTCTTGCCCTAGATCATATTACACAAGGTCTGAATTGATCCCTCAAATGGTTTTGGAGAAGATTTCTAAAGACATTTCCAAAAATCTACCTAAATCCAAGATGGTTACCGGCCAAATTGGCCGATCAGCTTCGTTTGAACAAAATGAAATCTCTATGCCATAAGGATGCTTCCTGCCAAATATAATTCAAATCGACGCAGCAGTTCTTGAGAAGACATTTAAAATTTCCCATTGCTTTAGTATGGGAGCTTTTGGCGGGAAAATGATCCAAGATGGCTGCCAAACCGTTTATCCAACAATTTCGAAAATTGCAAATTTGAGATCAGAATACCCAAAAACCCATAAAAAACGAATTTCGGCCTTAAAATCCATCAAATAAAAAAATCCAATATGGCTGCCAAACACACTATATTATGATTGTCCACTGCGGCCATGTTTTTTGACGAATAACTTCTCTTGAACAAACATTAATGGCCCTTAGTCACTAATTATATTTCACAAATTTTGGCCTGATCGCTTCAGCAGTTCTGGGGAAGAAGTCGTTTTTGCGAAAACTAGGTCATCCAAGATGGCCACTGAACCATTTGGTCAATCAAGTTCCCTTGAACAAACTTGGTTCAGCTCTTCCCCATGATCATAATTCGTGAGTTCTGAATCGATCCCTCAGACGGTTTTGGAGACGAAGATTTTTAAAGACATTTCTAAAAATCGGATGAAATCCAAGATGGTCGCCGGCCAAATTGGCCGATCGGGTTCGTTTGAATAAAGTGGAGTCTTTATGCCTTAAGGATGCTTCATGCCAAATATAATTGAAATCGGCCCAGTAGTTCTCGAGATATTTTAAATTTCCTATTGCTTTAGTATGGGAGCTTTTGGCGGAAAAATGATTCAAGATGGCCGCCAAACCGTTTATCCGACAGTTTCGAAAATTGCAAATTTGAGATCAGATTTCCAATAGGGTCGCCAAACATGCTATATTTTGATTGGCTCACGGCGGCCATGTTTTTTGACGGATCAACTCTTGAACAAACTTTACTGGCCCTTAGTCCCTAATCGTATCTGCCAAATTTCGGCCTGACCCCTTCAGCGGTTCTGGAGAAGTTATTTTCGCTAAAACTAGGTCAACCAAGATGGCCACCAACCCATTTGACCAATTAAGTTCCCTTGAACAAACTTGGTTGAGTTCTTGCTCCAGATCATATTTCATGAGGTTTCCTTCAATCCCTCAAGCGGTTTCGGAGAAGATTTTTAAAGATGTTTCTAAAAATCGGCCAAAATCCAAGATGGGCACTGGCCTAATTGGCCGATCGGCTTCATTTGAACAAACTTGGATCCGTATGCCCTAAGGATGCTTCCTGCCAAATATAATTGAAATTGGCCCAGCGATTCTTGAGAAGTCGTTTAAAGGAAAAGTTGATGGACGGATACAAGACGGATGGTCGCCATGACATAAGCTCACTTGGCCTTTCAAGCCAGGTGAGCTAATGACTATTGAGCATGAAGCATTTAACACTGACAGAAATAACATTCTTTTTGGTGCAGGGTATATGCCATTGAATATTTTGAAACTATGACAGCAACAGGTTCTAGTCAATTTAGTTTCAAAATATTCAACAGGATCCATGTATAGCTGTGTTGTAACTGAGACATTGGGATTTCAGGGTTTAACACGTTAAACCTTATGAGTCTGGTGTCAAAATTTTTAATTTTCTAATTAAATTAAAAGATGAACTTGTGTTAGTTTTTCAACAAATTTGGTGGAAGCTGGTGCTGTCGTAGACAGAAACATCGTCCACCAAAATTGTTGAAAAATGTACAGAGGTTTCTGTGCCATTAACACAGTAAAATATAGAATATTGACATCAGAGTGGTAAGGGTTAATGGGCAAAATGGAAAATAATGACCAGTCATTGTCCAAAGGATATTTTAGAAAACTTACCACTGCCATGACTGGACTATCACACTTGATTAATGTTAGACAAACACACTTACATGATTACTGAGATGTGTGCACACACATATGCACGCACGCACGCACATACCCACGCACGATTACCTAGCAGTAAGTTTTCTAAAATTATTTTGTGCTGCTTTTTAGATATTTCTCATGATCACTACAGAAGCAGTTTAACTATTAACCCTTTAACACTCAAATTTATTCAAGAAAGTTTAAATTTTATCAAAGACAATGTCCATTTGCAGAACAAAAGAACACTATTTAAAAAAATTTACCACTGGAATGACTGGCTCAGCAAACAATGGATGACATTTGAAAATGGATCATATTATTTCAAATTATTTGACTATTCGTGATATGGAATAATAACATAGTTGCATCATCAAATGTCTAGAGGCACCAGCTAATATGTCAGCACATATCCGGCCAGCAGGCACGCATGTTGTTGCTCAGCACATATCCGGCCAGCAGGCACGCATGTTGTTGCTCAGCACATATCCAGCCAGCAGGCATGCATGTTATCGATCATAAAATCACGGTATCGCTTGAGAGGTTGTCTCATTTACAGATTTATTCAATGGCGGAATGAAGAATTATTTATCGTCTTTTGGTGACTTTGATGTCGAATCATCATCTTTCTTAAATTTTTCCAAATATTCTTTTCCTTTTGAAGCCAAGTCTTTAGGGTTATCCACCCTCACAATCTGAAAGAGAGTGATATCAATAAAGTGTGTACACAAGGATGCATTTAGGCAGATAATACACACAGATTACATGCTACATACAGGTGTGTTACACAATACAAGAGGCATCACGGGCCTGTAGCCCTCGCCTGCAACTTCAGTATTCATACACGGAACAAGAAACATTTTGGGATGGAAATAAAAACATTTTTATGCGAAATATAGAAATCCAATTTCCAAACGTGGGAAAAACCTTGGCAGAAGACAAGAGCATTTAGAAACGAAGGAATTTGGGTGCAAAATGCACAGAAATTATGACTGCCACTAATCTAATCAAGCAATCGGACTGAAAGCTATCAATTTTCTTAGAACCAACAAGCCATAAAACAGATATGTATATATTGCATTTTTCACTGTCAAAATCTATCGTCTAACAATAACTCTATTTTGATTGGTCGATGGTGGCCAGGTTTTCTTTCACATATCAAGTTTCCATGGAAAACTTTAATGGCCCTTAGTCCCTAATCACATTTACCAAATTTCAGCCTGATCCGTTTTGAAGCTCCGGAGAAGTAATTTTTGTGAAAACTAGGTTATCTAAGACGGCCGCCGATCCATTCCTTGAACAAACTTGGTTCAACTCCTGCCTAGATGATATTTCATAGGTTTGAATCGATCTCCCAAGCGGTTTCAGATTTTAAAGACATTTTAAAAAATCAGCCAAAATCCAAGATGGTCACCGGCCAATATTGGCCGATCGGCTTCGTTTGAACAAACTTGGATCTCTATGCCCTAAGGATGCTTTCTGCCAAATATACATTGCATTTTAAATTTCCCATTGCTTTAGTACAGGAGTTTTTGGTGGGAAAAAGATCCAAGATGGCTGACAAACCGTTTATCCGACAGTTTCAAAAATTGCAAATTTGGAATCAGAATACTTGAAAACCTATATAAAGACAATTTCGGCTTCAAAATCACTCAAATAAAAATATCCACTATGGCCACCAAACACGCTACATTTTGATTGGTCCATGGTGGGCATATTTTTTTACTTATTAACTTCCCATGAACAAACTTGGCCCTTAGTCCCAAATCATGTGCCAAATTTTGGCCCAATCCATTCAGCATTACTGGAGGTCGTTTTCCTGAAAATTAGGTCATCCAAGATAGGCACCAAACTATTTGGCCAATCAAGTTCCCTTGAACAAATTTGGTTCAGCTCTTTCCCTAGATCATATTTCATTAGTTTTGAATGGATACCCAAAGCGGTTCTGGCGAAGATGATTTTTAAAGATATATCTTAAAAATCGGCCAAAATCCAAGATGGCCACCGGCCAAATTGGCCGATCGACTTCATTTGAACAAAGTTGAATCTCTATGCCCTACAGATTGTTCCTACTACCTATAATTGAAATGGGCCCAGTAGTTCTCGAAGACATTTTAAATTTCCCATTGCTTTAGTTTGCTTTTGGTGGGAAAATGATCCAAACCGTTTATCTGACAATTTTGAAAATGGCAAATTTGAGATCAGAATACCCAAAAACGTATAAAACCAATTTTGGCCTCACAATCAATCAAATAAAGAAATCCAACATGGCCACCAAACATGCTACATTTTCATTGCCCCACAGCGGTCATGTTTTTTTATGGATCAACTTCCCTTGAACAAACTTTAATGGCCCTTAGTCCCTAATCATATCTTCCAAATTTCGGCCTGATTCCTTAAGCGGTTCTGGAGAAGTCGCTTTCGTGAAAACTATCTCATCCAAGATGGCCGCCGAACCATTTGGTCAATCAAGTTCTCTTAAACAAACTTGGCTTACCTCTTGTCCTAGATGATGTTTCGTATTTTGAATCAATTGCTAGTGGTTTTGGAAAAGAAGATTTTTAAAGACATTTTTAAAAATTGGCTGAAATCAAAGGTAGTCGCCGGTCAAATTAGTCGATCGGCTTCGTTTGAAAAACTTGGATCTCTATGCCCTTTGATAAGTCGTTTAAAAAAAAGTTGATGGATGACGGATGGAGAGACACACGACGGATGGTCGCTATGGCATAACCTCACTTGGCCTTTCAGGCCTAAGGCCAGGTGAGCTAATAATATACCTACATGTAGTATCTTGTCAGTCTCAGTTTGCACAGACTACGTCACTACATCATTGGCTGGAATTCCCTTTTGTAGGGGAGTTTGGAGTAAATTAATATAATTGCAAATGTCGCTGGAACCAAGAAGCCATCCCCACCACAACCACCAGCAACACAAACAGCAGCTGGTTTTGGTGGTGGTGGTCCTATTGGTGGTGGTAGTGATGGTTGTGATGGTTGCTGTGGTTTGTGGCATCGCGGTGGTGGTGGTAGTGATGGTTGCTCTGGTTTGTGGCATCGCTGTGGTGGTGATAGTGATGGTTGCCGTGGTTTGTGGCATCGTGGTGGTGGTGGTAGTGACGGTGGCTGTGGTTTGTGGCATCGTGTTGGTGGTGGTAGTGATGGTGGTTGTGGTTTGTGGCATCGTGTTGGTGGTGGTAGTGATGGGGGCTGTGGTTTGTGTCATCGTGTTGGTAGTGGTAGTGATGGTTGCTGTGGTTTGTGGCATCATGTTGGTTGTGGTAGTGATGGTTGCTGTGGTTTGTGGCATCGTGTTGGTAGTGGTAGTGATGGTTGCTGTGGTTTGTGGCATCGTGTTGGTGGTTATATGATTAAACGCACTGGCTCAGGATCTCCCAAGGTTGGGAGATATTTTCTATTTATTTTATTGTCTAAGATTTGTTGTTTGTTTGATAGAGGCGGTATGGCCTATAAAATATGAATAATATATATCATTCATTCTGAAGGTTTTTGAAGAGTTAATTTTGATTTAACCAAGATGTCACGTAAATTGGAGTTTTTCTTAAAGGCTATCACTGGACGCAAATTGAGAGGTTCTTTCATTTTATCCTGCAATTTATGATATTCATCTTTCAAAATTTCAGAAATTTCAACATTTTTTCGATTGTATGTTAAACTGAATGGAATAATTTCACGTTGATCAGCAAGACCAAGGTCCACGTTTATGCCTCTTGGCCATTTTGTTTTCAGTTGCTTAATCCAGAATGATTCTCAAAGTTTTCTTTGTTTATCAGTTTCTTCGGCCGTAGCAGAATGAGGCAGTTGCTCAATAGGCATAATTTCAAAGTGTCTATCGACAGAATGAGCAGGAAGATTGAAATGTTGAGCTATGTTGGTGTCCTCGTCGTGTCTAATATCGCAAAGGTGTCTAGTTGCTCACCATCTTAAAGGGCATTTTGTTTCACCGACATACTGCTTTTGGCATAATTTGGAAGATATTAAATAGATAACATTTTTAGAGTTGGAATTTGCTTTTGTTCTGATAACTGACAAATGTTTTCTGATTAGGTAGATGGAGGTCTAATTTACACCTCTTCTTTCCACATTTCTGAGATTGTCCTACGCCTATAATCGGACGACTGTGACACATTTTGGTAGGCTTTTGATCGGCAGCCTTATCAGTAAAAGTTTCCAAATCATGCAGTTTCGGAATTTATTTTGCGCAAAAATCGTGTTGAAAATCCCCTCGGTTTGGGGGCTTTAAATAAGGTGGAACATGCAGATTCAAAATTCTTTCTATCACTAGAATTTCGGTGAAATCGGATAATCTGTGATTTGACAATACCTTTAAAAGTATGAGGTGGATGGAAAGATTTCTTATACAGTAGTTGATGGGAATCAGTGGGCTTAAAGAATACTTTGTAATCAAGAAGCCCACTCGTGTTATAATTTACATCTTTGTAGAGAGTAACGTCTAAAAAGTCTATGGACGACTGGTCGATGTTGGCTTTAAGTTTGATGTTAGGATTGTGATTATTCAAAATAGCGAAAAATTCATCAAACTCTTACCTCGAATGATTCCAGATCATAAAAATATCATCGAGGTACCGGCGGTAAAATAGCGCATCTTCTTCCCACTCAGCTACATATATGGTAGCAAAACTAGGACTAAACCGTTTACCCATAGCGCATCCACAGATTTGTTGGTAGATTTCGCCAGCGAATTCAAAATCATTGCCCTTTAAACTCAGCTCCAGGAGAGCTAATATTTCGCTAGTGGGCCTATTGTTATCAGGATAATTATCAAATGCTCTGCCAACAGAAGTCAAACCCTTTTCGATGTCAATGTTTGTGTACATAGCATCGATGTCGAGGGTGACCAAGAATCCTCAGTGTTGTTCAAAAAGCTGAAATGTCTATTCGCAATTGGTTGTAGGTGGTAATCAATAATTTCACTAATTCGATAAGATTCAGAGCCGCAATCAGAGATAATAGGTCAACCCGGTGGTATCATAGGGTCGGACCATGACTCAATAGGTTTATGAATTTTTGGCAAAAGGTAAAATGTCCGTGGATTTGAATCTCGTTTAGCAGTAAGGTATTTAAACTGCTTTTTCGTTATGGCCTTGTCAGCCATCTCTTGAAGGATTCCATTAAATTTATCACAATTATTTTGCCAGAGTGGTTCGTCTAATTTGCGGTAGTGTTTCAGATTACCGAGTTGCCGATGCGCTTCACGAATATAATTATCCTTACGCATTATTACAGTAGCAGATCCCTTGTCAGCAGGCTTTATAACGATGTCATTGTTTTTACGCAAACCTGTTTAGGCTAAACGTTCTTGATATGACAAATTTTGATGATTTTTAGGAAATTCTAAATTTTCAACACGCTCCTTGATAGGTTTTATACTATCAGAGATCGCAGGGTCAACCAACTTCGAGTTAGGTGCCCATCCAGTTTTTTCAACAAAAGGTAGAAAGTTGTTTTTCTTGGAATTTCGAAAAAAGTCTGCTAATTTTACATGGTGAGAAAATTCTTCAATTTCCCATAAGCCATTATCTAAAAGGGCATCTATGTCAACTTTTGGCCGTGGTGTTGGTACATATGTTAGACCGAGATTTAGCAAAGATCTTTCTGCTTCAGACAATGTAGAACCAGTTAGGTTAACAATATTACCACCCAGGCCAATTTCTGGGTGGTTAGTACCCTGACCCGTAGTTAGTTTAAATTAAGGTGCGATAACCAACTATTATACATCCTATTTGCAGTGCACTCAGTCCAGTGGATGTTGTCCTCAACCACCTGAAATTCAGACACAGGGAGGCTGGGAAGGATAGGTACCTTGGCCCTTAAGGCCTCTACATGGCTGTTAACGAATTGTATGTTTCGTTTCTGGGTTGTAGTCAGGTGCTTCGAATAATTTAGTTTGGCAAAGTGAACTTTAGCCTTTGGAAATTTTGAACGCATGGTACTAAACAGATTCTCAATTCTTTGGGAGGTGTCATGCTGAAGTTCGTCCTTATCATTAATTCCGATGTTAAGGATGATACGCTGAGGTTGGAAGACCTCATTGTGTTTTCTAACCATATTCCTAATGTGGTTTATCTTAGCACCTGGATAGATTGCTACCTGCATATCTGGATGAGGTGTCTGATTGATACGAGCTAAATTTGAAGACCCAATCAGCAGAATCTTCTTGTTCAGAGTAGGAAGGCGCCATTCATTCTTATTATCCACCACGAACCGAAACTTGTAGAAAGACCTATGCTCTTTGGGTGTATCCCTAGGCGTAGGTTTGGGCTTAAATTTAGGTTGTGGTGGCTTGGACCTCGGCGTCGACGATCTGGTCTTTTGACCAGGTCGGTCAGTAGCTGCTCTCTGTGGAAGGGGAGGAAACTCGACTGGGGACAGTGGTGAGACCGGAAGAGGGATCTGACTAGGATCCACATGAGCGGATACTGACGGTGACCATTCTGGCAGTGGAATCAGGAGCGGATCCACCACAGGAGACTGCAGGGGGAACACTGGTGAGCACTGGTTATTCACCCGCTTAACTACTAGGGGACTCTCAGTGGGTGACCTATTCCGTTTCCGATTTGATTGTGGGATGACTGGTACGGTCAAGGTTGACCTTGCAGTCGGTGTGCCTGGTAGGGCCACAGAGGGTCCTGCAGTTGATGTTCCTGGTAAGGTCACAGGTGACCCTACAGGGGGTGTTGTACTATGGCAGGTTCTAAAATGCGGATCAAAAGGTCTGATGGTAGTGGTAGTGATGGGTGCTGTGGTTTGTGGCATCGTGTTGGTAGTGGTAGTAATGGTTGCTGTGGTTTGTGTCATCGTGTTGGTGGTGGTAGTGATGGTTGCTGTGGTTTGTGTCATCGTGTTAGTGGTGGTAGTGGTGGTTGCTGTGGTTTGTGGCATCGTGTTGGTAGTGGTAGTAATGGTTGGTAGTAGTGGTTTGTGTCATCGTGTTGGTGATGGTTTCTGTGGTTTGTGGCATCATGTTGCTAGTGGTAGTAATGGTTGCTGTGGTTTGTGTCATCGTGTTGGTGGTGGTAGTGATGGTTGCTGTGGTTTGTGTCATCGTGTTAGTGGTGGTTGCTGTGGTTTGTGGCATCATGTTGCTAGTGGTAATAATGGTTGCTGTGGTTTGTGTCATCGTGTTGGTGGTGGTAGTGATGGTTGCTGTGGTTTGTGTCATCGTGTTAGTGGTGGTAGTTGCTGTGGTTTGTGGCATCATGTTGCTAGCGGTAGTAATGGTTGCTGCGGTTTGTGTCATCGTGTTGGTGGTGGTAGTGATGGTTGCTGTGGTTTGTGTCATCGTGTTAGTGGTGGTAGTGGTGGTTGCTGTGGTTTGTGGCATCATGCTGCTAGTGGTAGTAATGGTTGCTGCGGTTTGTGTCATCGTGTTAGTGGTGGTAGTGATGGTTGCTATGGTTTGTGGCATCGCTGTGGTGGTGATAGTGATGGTTGCCGTGGTTTGTGGCATTGTGGTGGTAGTGACGGTGGCTGTGGTTTGTGTCATCGCGGTGGTGGTGGTAGTGATGGTTGCTATGGTTTGTGGCATCGCTGTGGTGGTGATAGTGATGGTTGCCGTGGTTTGTGGCATCGTGGTGTTGGTGGTAGTGATGGTGGCTGTGGTTTGTGTCATCGTGTTGGTGGTGGTAGTGATGGTTGCTGTGGTTTGTGTCATCGTGTTAGTGGTGGTTGCTGTGGTTTGTGGCATCATGTTGCTAGTGATGGTTGCTGTGGTTTGTGGCATCATGTTGGTGGTGGTAGTGATGGTTGTAATGGTTTGCGGCATCGTGTTGGTAGTGGTAGTAATGGTTGATGTGGTTTGTGTCATCGTGTTTGTGGTGTTCCATAAAAATAATGTGCCAACTCATTTATTCATTAATTTTTCTCTCACTCACCCACCCATGCACTCACTCACTCTCACCCATCCACCCACCCCGCACTCACTCACTCTCACCCATCCTCCCACCCCGCACTCACTCACTGTCACCCATCCACCCACCCTGGATTCACTCACTCACTCTTATATTGACCACCTAGAATATTAGCAGTTGTATAAATTTACCCCATTCTTCCCTACGAAAGGGAACTCCGGTCAGTGATGTATTGATGTAGTCGGTGCAAATGAAGAACAACAAGAAGGTACATATATATTTACTATTGTTTTGAAGAAATAGAACCTAAATATTATTAGTTTTGAAATAGATATTTATCATTTCTAGTGTTGGGTGTGTGCATAAAGATATCTGGATCATTTTGATGTCTACAATGGTGTGATCCGTGTCCAATTAGTGAAATGAATGACTGATATGTTTCAGTCGGCGTGCCTTTTGCGCGTACAGGCAATGCTTGACTGCTGCCATTTAGGGATTTGGGGGCATGTGTAAGCGACAGCGGGTGTGCTGGAAATGGCCCCCTGGTGGGATTTAAGGGTACTTATTCATATGTTGTTTTTTGCACAGTAGCTGTCATTTGTGTGTCATCATGAAAGCTTTAAGTGGTGCATGCATTTACAAGATAAAATCTGTACCTTGTAGTTTTGATCAATGTAGATCCCCGCATACACACCAATCAAGAAAAATGCCTGTGAATGAAAAAAGACAGGTACAAATTATACCATATGACATTCTGCAGGATGAACAATGGGAGATATGACAGAGACATTCTGCAGGATGAACAATGAGAGATATGGCAGAGACATTCTGTAGGATGAACAATGAGAGATATGGCAGAGACATTCCACAGGATCAACAATGGGAGATATGATAGAGACATTCTGCAGGATCAACAATTGGAGATATGATAGAGACATTCTGTAGGATGAACAATGAGAGATATGATAGAGACATTCTGTAGGATGAACAATGAGAGATATGATAGACATTCTGCAGGATGAACAATGAGAGATATGACAGAGACATTCTGCAGGATGAACAATGAGAGATATGATAGAGACATTCTGCAGGATGAACAATGAGAGATATGATAGAGACATTCTGTATGATGAACAATGAGAGATGTGAGAGACATTCTGCAGGATCAACAATGGGAGATATGATAGACATTCTGCAGGATGAACAATGAGAGATATGATAGAGACATTCTGTAGGATGAACAATGAGAGATATGATAGAGACATAATGTAGGATGAACAATGAGAGATATGAGACATTCTGCAGGATGAACAATGAGAGATATGATAGAGACATTATGCAGGATCAACAATGGGAGATATGACAGACATTCTGTAGGATGAACAATGAGAGATATGATAGAGACATTCTGCAGGATGAACAATGGGAGATATGAGAGGCATTCTGCAGGATGAACAATGAGAGATATGATAGACATTCTGCAGGATGAACAATGAGAGATATGATAGAGACATTCTGCAGGATGAGCAATGAGAGATATGACAGAGACATTCTGCAGGATGAACAATGAGAGATATGACAGACATTCTACAGGATGAACAATGAAAGATATGATAGAGACATTCTGCAGGATGAACAATGAGAGACATGACAAACATTCTGAAGGATGAACAATGGGAGATATGACAGAGACATTCTGCAGGATCAACAATGGGAGATATGATAGACGTTCTGCTGGATGAACAATGAGAGATATGACAGAGACATTCTGCAGGATCAACAATGGGAGATATGACAGAGACATTCTGCAGGATCAACAATGGGAGATATGACAGGATGAACAATGAGAGATATGATAGAGACATTCTGCAGGATGAACAATGGGAGATATGATAGAGACATTCTGCAGGATGAACAATGGGAGATATGATAGAGACATTCTGTAGGATGAACAATGAGAGATATGATAGAGACATTCTGCAGGATGAACAATGAGAGATATGATAGAGACATTATGCAGGATCAACACTGGGAGATATGACAGACATTCTGCAGGATGAACACTGAGATATGATAGAGACATTCTGCAGGATGAACAATGAGAGATATGATAGAGACATTCTGCAGGATGAACAATGAGAGATATGATAGAGACATTCTGCAGGATGAACAATGGGAGATATGACAGAGACATTCTGCAGGATGAACAATGAGAGATATGATAGAGACATTCTGCAGGATGAACAATGAGTGATATGATAGAGACATTCTGCAGGATGAACAATGAGAGATATGACAGAGACATTCTGCAGGATGAACAATGAGAGATATGATAGATATGGTAGAGACATTCTGTAGGATGAACAATGAGTGACAGATCGGGTGACTGCATGAGTGACAGATTGGATGACTGCATGAGTGACAGATTGGATGACTGCATGACAGATCAAATGACTGCATGAGTGACAGATCGGATGACTGCATGAGTGACAGATCGGATGACTACATGAGTGATAGGTCGGATGACTGCATCATGAGTGACAGATTAGATGATGGCATGAGTGATAGATCGGATGACTGTATGAGTGACAGATCGGATGACTGTATGAGTGATAGATCGGATTACTGCATGAGTGATATATCGGATGAAGGCATGAGTAACGGATCAAAAGGTAGGTAAAATAATTACTTATTTCTGCTGCATTTTGATAAAATCCTCAAATGCTGTGTAAAAATGATGTATCTATTGTAATAAACATCTTTTGATGATGTCACCCAAACAACGAGTGCGGGAGAATGTAAAAAGGATTAATTGTTAGAAATAGAACCCTGTTAGAAACAGGTACCCTGACCATATAAATAACTTTATTTATAGTGTTTTAATCAGATTTCATGGCAAACCAAAACCCCATAGTAAACCTATTGGGGGGGGGGGGGTAGAATCAGGCTAATAGATTGCTCTTGTTCAACCACTCTACCTTTGATAAAATCTTCAACTATAGGTTGTACAAAAATGCAAATGAAGAAATGGTAAAAGTAATAAATTGGTTCAAAATAAACAAATTATCATTAAATGTTTCTAAAACTAACTATAAGCTTTTTACAAAAAGTAATTTACCAAACCTCTACATTAATAACCAAGAAATAAGAGCTGGGTTAGCAATTTCCTGGGAAATACTAGTATTTCCCAGGGAAGTGGGAAATACTGGGGTCTGGGAAATACCGGGAAATATTGGGAATTACTGGGAAATACAGATATCAGGTGGCAAGTTTATATATTTAACCTCATGGTTGTTTATCATGCTTAAGAAAACGCTGACAAGCATTAGTAAATATCATATAGTGACATACATGTATTATGCATAAGTTGCAAACCTATGCATAAGGAACATAGTCCTCTAACTGCTAAAGCAACCCTACATCAGACAAAACTGAACATCCAATGAAATACCATTATAATTTTATGAGGTATGACTGGATATTTGACAGTAAATCACCATCTATAGATCTGCATGGAGTTCAGTAGATCTATACAATTACCTATCCAATAATAAACGGTTTTGACTACTGTCAGAACATGCAATGTAAACTTACTTCTGAGGTCTTTACTTATTGCTGTGTACTTGCTTAACCCTTTAGCACTCAAGTCGGCGAAAAATGGCTTCTGCAGTGGTCTAGATAAATGTTCATTTGCAGACCAAAAGAAGACTATTTTTTAACATTTACCACTGGAATACTGGCTTGCTAACTGAGCCATTCATTCCAGTATTAAAATTTCAACAATAGCCTCTTGATCTGCAAATAGATATTTTCTATGAGATAATTGTAATTTGCTTGAACAAATTTGAGTGTTAAAGGGTTGAATAACTAATTCACTCTGGGATGTCATTATATTTAAGTTTGTGCTGTGATGACTGAATATATTTCATTCTGAAGTTGCAGAAATGTAAAAATCGTAAATTTTGCTATTTAAACCTGAAATCTACAGAATATGAAAATAATGTGAAAGTCTGAGTTTTCAATAAGTCATATTGTAGCATGTAATAGTACAAATACTAAATAGTACATAATATTAGTATATAATTGTATATATTAGAATGAAATGTGCTGCCATCTCAATCAGTTCACTTTTAGCACACTGATGTAAATATTCTAACTTTTACGGTGCCAATACCAAAGAAACTAGCATACCTTTTTTCTACGACAGCACCATCTTCCACCAAATTTGTTGACAAATAAACACCAGTTCATCTTTTGTTCATAATTTGAAAATTTAGACACCAGAGTGGTAAGGGTTAATCCCCAATTAGACACCCTGCTGTCTTTCCATTGTGAGACAATATCACACATGTATATGTTATTCTGTTACCGATTTACATAGAAATCTTATGCTAACTAAAGAAACAATACTTGTAGATACATGTACATGTACCAGCATAGTTTGATAATCTAAGCTTAGATCTGTACTTTAAATCAATATTCTGATAGGCTGAGAATTCAAGGCAGTATAATGGACTTGTATTGTATGTCACAATATCTACAGCATGCTGAGAATTCAAGGCAGTATAATGGACTTGTATTGTATGTCAAAATATCTACAGCATGCTGAGAATTCAAGGCAGTATAATGGACTTGTATTGTATGTCACAATATGTACAGCATGTTGAGAATTCAAGGCAGTATAATGGACTTGTTTTGTATGTCACAATATGTACAGCATGTTGAGAATTCAAGGCAGTATAATGGACTTGTATTGTATGTCACAATATGTACAGCATGCTGAGAATTCAAGGCAGTATAATGGACTTGTATTGTATGTCACAATATGTACAGCATGCTGAGAATTCAAGGCAGTATAATGGACTTGTATTGTATGTCAAAATATCTACAGCATGCTGAGAATTCAAGGCAGTATAATGGACTTGTATTGTATGTCAAAATATCTACAGCATGTTGAGAATTCAAGGCAGTATAATGGACTTGTATTGTATGTCAAAATATCTACAGCATGCTGAGAATTCAAGGCAGTATAATGGACTTGTATTGTATGTCACAATATGTACAGCATGTTGAGAATTCAAGGCAGTATAATGGACTTGTATTGTATGTCAAAATATCTACAGCATGCTGAGAATTCAAGGCAGTATAATGGACTTGTATTGTATGTCACAATATGTACAGCATGCTGAGAATTCAAGGCAGTATAATGGACTTGTATTGTATGTCACAATATCTACAGCATGTTGAGAATTCAAGGCAGTATAATGGACTTGTATTGTATGTCAAAATATCTACAGCATGCTGAGAATTCAAGGCAGTATAATGGACTTGTATTGTATGTCAAAATATCTACAGCATGCTGAGAATTCAAGGCAGTATAATGGACTTGTTTTGTATGTCACAATATGTACAGCATGTTGAGAATTCAAGGCAGTATAATGGACTTGTATTGTATGTCACAATATGTACAGCATGTTGAGAATTCAAGGCAGTATAATGGACTTGTATTGTATGTCACAATATCTACAGCATGTTGAGAATTCAAGGCAGTATAATGGACTTGTATTGTATGTCACAATATGTACAGCATGCTGAGAATTCAAGGCAGTATAATGGACTTGTATTGTATGTCACAATATGTACAGCATGTTGAGAATTCAAGGCAGTATAATGGACTTGTATTGTATGTCACAGTATCTACAGCATGCTGAGAATTCAAGGCAGTATAATGGACTTGTATTGTATGTCACAATATGTACAGCATGCTGAGAATTCAAGGCAGTATAATGGACTTGTATTGTATGTCACAATATGTACAGCATGTTGAGAATTCAAGGCAGTATAATGGACTTGTATTGTATGTCACAGTATCTACAGCATGCTGAGAATTCAAGGCAGTATAATGGACTTGTATTGTATGTCACAATATGTACAGCATGCTGAGAATTCAAGGCAGTATAATGGACTTGTATTGTATGTCACAATATGTACAGCATGTTGAGAATTCAAGGCAGTATAATGGACTTGTATTGTATGTCAAAATATCTACAGCATGCTGAGAATTCAAGGCAGTATAATGGACTTGTATTGTATGTCACAATATCTACAGCATGTTGAGAATTCAAGGCAGTATAATGGACTTGTATTGTATGTCAAAATATCTACAGCATGCTGAGAATTCAAGGCAGTATAATGGACTTGTATTGTATGTCAAAATATCTACAGCATGCTGAGAATTCAAGGCAGTATAATGGACTTGTTTTGTATGTCACAATATGTACAGCATGTTGAGAATTCAAGGCAGTATAATGGACTTGTATTGTATGTCACAATATGTACAGCATGTTGAGAATTCAAGGCAGTATAATGGACTTGTATTGTATGTCACAATATCTACAGCATGTTGAGAATTCAAGGCAGTATAATGGACTTGTTTTGTATGTCACAATATGTACAGCATGCTGAGAATTCAAGGCAGTATAATGGACTTGTATTGTATGTCACAATATGTACAGCATGTTGAGAATTCAAGGCAGTATAATGGACTTGTATTGTATGTCACAGTATCTACAGCATGCTGAGAATTCAAGGCAGTATAATGGACTTGTATTGTATGTCACAATATGTACAGCATGTTGAGAATTCAAGGCAGTATAATGGACTTGTATTGTATGTCACAATATGTACAGCATGCTGAGAATTCAAGGCAGTATAATGGACTTGTATTGTATGTCAAAATATCTACAGCATGCTGAGAATTCAAGGCAGTATAATGGACTTGTATTGTATGTCACAATATGTACAGCAT
This sequence comes from Chaetoderma sp. LZ-2023a, assembly GCA_034401795.1. Classification (NCBI taxonomy): domain Eukaryota; kingdom Metazoa; phylum Mollusca; class Caudofoveata; order Chaetodermatida; family Chaetodermatidae; genus Chaetoderma; species Chaetoderma sp. LZ-2023a. The sequence goes on along the minus strand of CM067367.1, from coordinate 12,043,537 downwards.
GCTGAGAATTCAAGGCAGTATAATGGACTTGTATTGTATGTCACAATATGTACAGCATGTTGAGAATTCAAGGCAGTATAATGGACTTGTATTGTATGTCACAATATCTACAGCATGTTGAGAATTCAAGGCAGTATAATGGACTTGTATTGTATGTCACAATATCTACAGCATGCTGAGAATTCAAGGCAGTATAATGGACTTGTATTGTATGTCAAAATATCTACAGCATGCTGAGAATTCAAGGCAGTATAATGGACTTGTTTTGTATGTCACAATATGTACAGCATGTTGAGAATTCAAGGCAGTATAATGGACTTGTATTGTATGTCACAATATGTACAGCATGTTGAGAATTCAAGGCAGTATAATGGACTTGTATTGTATGTCACAATATGTACAGCATGTTGAGAATTCAAGGCAGTATAATGGACTTGTTTTGTATGTCACAATATGTACAGCATGCTGAGAATTCAAGGCAGTATAATGGACTTGTATTGTATGTCACAATATGTACAGCATGTTGAGAATTCAAGGCAGTATAATGGACTTGTATTGTATGTCACAGTATCTACAGCATGCTGAGAATTCAAGGCAGTATAATGGACTTGTATTGTATGTCACAATATGTACAGCATGCTGAGAATTCAAGGCAGTATAATGGACTTGTTTTGTATGTCACAATATGTACAGCATGCTGAGAATTCAAGGCAGTATAATGGACTTGTATTGTATGTCACAATATGTACAGCATGTTGAGAATTCAAGGCAGTATAATGGACTTGTATTGTATGTCACAATATGTACAGCATGCTGAGAATTCAAGGCAGTATAATGGACTTGTATTGTATGTCACAATATGTACAGCATGCTGAGAATTCAAGGCAGTATAATGGACTTGTATTGTATGTCACAATATCTACAGCATGTTGAGAATTCAAGGCAGTATAATGGACTTGTATTGTATGTCACAGTATCTACAGCATGTACAGCATTAAATATCAGATTAGGTAAACCATTCATGACATGAAAGTCTCTTAATATTATGAGGCTATTTTACTGGAAGTTGTTGTTGCAGCTTCTACTGAAAATGGTTTCTAAACATTACACCAACATTGTTTGTGCAATAAAAAGTAGGTGTTGTATCTGCTATATAGAGTAGAAAAGGTTATAGATATACTATGATGTGCTTATATTGCCTATTTGATCTCATATGTCAACCTGTATTAGATATAGGCCTCTATATTAGCCCCTATGATTAATATATCTAAGATATTTAGTTTGAAATTTACCACTTCTGATGATTATTGGAGTATTTCCTGGTATTTCCCGCTTTTTGGAGTATTTCCCGGGTCAGTATTTACCAATATTCCTGCACCGGGAAATTGCTACCAACCCTGAATAAGAGGCTGAATTTGTTAAATTTTTAGGGGTTTACTTGGACAAAGGTCTGGCTTGGCAGAACCACATAGAAGTAGTGAGAAGAAACGTTGCCATCATTCAAAGGCTTAAACATTACTTACCACCAACCATACTAAAAACACTATACTGCACTCTAACACTCCCACAAATCACATATGTATTGCAGAACTGTTTGGACTAATACACACAACAATAAATTAGCAAGACTAAAATCACTTCAAAAGAAAACTATTAAACTCTTCTCCCAAACAAGATGGGGCCAAGATATATTATAATGCAGAAAAATTACTAAAACTCGAAGACATTGGAAAACTGCAGCTATATACAATTTTAAAGGATGTTTTAAATGGTAATTTACCTTGCTCACTAGCAGGGCTCTTTAACATAAATACAGACCTTCACTCATATAACACTAGAACATGACACAATCTACATATACCATATAACAGAATGGAATTGTCCAAATCTAATCCCTCTATATAAGCCATAAATCTATTTCAACACAACCACACAAAAAACACATTTTTTGGCATTTTTGGTTCTGTGTTTGTGTTAGAGTTCTGTCCTTAACCGTGAGTGTATTTAGTCACCATGGCAAGTACAGCGCAGCTCTTGGGTGATTGGACATATCTCCAAAACAAAAAAGAACATGTTAGTTAAAACAATTTGAACACTATGTAAGAACTGTTCTGTCGAGTGTTGAGTAGAGTGGAACATATTGCTGCCTTTAAGGCAATTCTGTCTTCCAATCTGAATCCAATTGTTTTGGGAATACTCAACAACACAGTTCAAAATATTCAATATGGCGTTTGACGTATTGATGTGCATTAAAAAAAAAAATAACAACAATATACATTTTATACTAATATATGTAGTCATGAAAGTAGGAGGAAAAAGTCATAAAAATAATGCTAATCATAATGTTGATGATAGTGATGATGATAATATTAATGTTAGTATTGACATTATCCCCATGTTTTAAAAAAACGTCGGGGATATTGTAATCGCCTCCATCCGGCTATCTCCTCCCAAACCATTGGGTGGAATTAAATCAAATTTGGTATGTGGGTTACCCATATGATTCCGCTTTGCAAGACTATATTTAGATTTGGCTGTTCCTACCCCCCCCCCCTTCTATGGTGCCCATCCTGTATCTGATTTCTAAAAATTTTCTGGAAATCCAATGAAACACCATTCATCCTCAAGTAATGGTCTAGCTTCAACAAAGCGTTAATGAAAGGATCCTATGGTGATGGACTTGAGCACTTCTCGCAGGAATCTTTTTTTATCCACTTTTGTTGAGGTTCATCTAGTACTTTCTGAAAATCCTCTAAAACGTATCTCCTAAATCATGTGACATCTTTGTCAAAATTTCGCTGTAGGGATCATGCAATGGTGGGCTCCAGGAACCCTTCAGATTTTTTTAAGCTCTTTGAATCACTAAAAGGTCTAGTCAATGTTAATTATAGCGATGATGATGATGATGATTATCATAACAAGAGGCCCAAGGGCCTGTGGCACCCACCTGGACTATTGGCATCCTGTGGCGTCCACCTGGACGATTGGCATTTAAACCATTTGCATTTAAATAGACATGATGGATGATTTTCGGACAATCCAAGATGGCCACCAAAAACTGACCAATTAAGATTCTCGTTTCATATGTCGAAACCTACCATCATAGGATCGTTCCACCCAAGTTTTGTTGAAATCGGGCTATTGATTGAAGGAGTACCGTTTTTAAATGGTTCCGGAAAACTTTCAGAAAATCAGAGATGGCTGCCAAACATTGACCTATCAAAATTCTGAATAGAATTTCTAGAGGCTATGACAATAGGATACTTCCAGCCAAATTTGGTTGAAATTGCCCAAGCGATTAATGAGGAGTAGCATTTTATACAAATTCCCATTTTCCAGAAAATCCAAGATGGTCACCATCAAAATCAAGCCATCAAAATTCTGTAGACGTGTTCTGAAGCATACCACTTTAGAGTCATTACAGCCGAGTTTGCTTGAACTCGTTCAAGTGGTTAATGGGTAGCCTTCTATCTGATTTACAGAAATTTTCAGGAAAATCCAAGATGGCCGCCTGAAAAATTGGCCAAACAAAATTCTATATAGAAGTTCTGAAACCTACCAGCCTAGTATCCTTCCAGCCAAGTCTGGCTGAAATTGCTCAAGTATTCAATGAGTAGCTTTTCAAATTCAAGATGGCCGTCGAAAAAATGGACCAATCAAAATTCTGTATACATGTTCTGAAGCATACTAGGCTACGGTTCTTCTATCCGAGTTTAAATGAAGTCAGCTCAGCGGTTATTGAGTAGTAGGCTTTTAAGTGACTTCCAGAAATTTTCAGAAAATCCAAGATGGCCGCCTGAAAAGGTGACCAATCAAAATTCTGTATATAAATTCTGAAATCTACCAGCCTAGTATCCTTCCAGTCAAGTCTGGTTGAAATTGCCCACGCAGTTAATGAGGAATAGCATTTTAAACAATTTCCCGGTGTTTTTCGGAAAATTCAAGATAGCCATAAAAAAACCGGACCACTCAAAATTCTGTGTACACGTTCCGAAGCATACTACACTAGGGTTCTTCCATCCAAGTTTGATTGAAATTGGCCATGTGGTTCTCGAGGAGGAGGCTTTTAAGTGATTTCCATAAATTTTCAGAAAATCCAAGATGGCCGCTGGAAAAATGAACCAATCAAAATTCTGTGTACACGTTCTGAACCATACCAGCGTACTATCCTCCCAGCAAAGTCTGGGTGAAATTTCCCCAGCGGTTAATGAGTAGCGTTTTAAACAAGTTTTCGGAAATTTCAAAATGGCCACCGAAAAAATAGACTAATCAAAATTCTGTATACAAATTCTGAAGCCTACCCCCATAGCGTCCTTCCAGCCAAATTAGGTTGACATCTGCCAAGCGGTTAATGAGGAGTAGTGTTTTAAAGCAAAAGTTGACGGATGGACAGACGCCGAATGGTCCCCATGGCATAAGCTCACTTGGCCATTCTGGCCAGGTGAGCTAATAATAATAATAAGGCGCTCACCTGGACCATTAGCATTTGAACCATTTGCCTTTATAGACATGATGGATAATTTTCGGAAAATCCAAGATGGCCACATAAAGAATTGACCAATTAAAGCTCTGTATAATCGTTCTGAAGCCTACCCACATAGGGTCCTTCCAGCTGAGTTTTATTGAAATCTTCCAAGCGGTTAATGAGGTGTAGGCTTTTAATCGATTTACCTAACTTTTGGAAAATCCAAAATGGCCACCCAAAAATTGACCAATCAAAATTCTGTATACACAGTCTGAAGTCTGTTACCATGGGGTCCTTCCATCCAAGTCTGGTTGAAATCGCCATAGCAGTTAATGAGGAGTAGCGTTTTAAATGATACCCGGTATATTTTCATAAAATTCCAGATTTTGACCAAAAAATTTACCAATCAAAATTCTGTATACAAGTTTTTAAACTTACACCCATAGGGACCTTCCAGCCAAACTATGTTGAAATCTGTCGCGCGGTTAATGAGGAGTAGTGTTTGGACAATTTCTGGTAATTTATTTTTTGGTTGAAATATGTCAAGCAGCTATGGATGAGTAGCATTTTGACCATTTCCGGTCACACACACACACAGCCCCCGCACCCCACCCCACCCCCCCCACCCCCATAGGATCCTTCCAACCAAATTTGGTTGAAATTGGTCAAACGTGATTAATAGGAAGCATATGAAACTAGAATGCGCAGTCGATGGCATGCCAAGACAAATACCCACGCACTCACCACTTCGAGCTTTACACTCCCTTTGACCCAAAACACAATAAATTCCATGAAATGTAGTTTATAGTAATTATCCCCAAAGTTTCAAATTTCTATCTGAAATGGTGTGCGAAGAGTTGTGTTACAATCGATTGGTGCCGAATTTTAACCTTTTGATCCTTCCCCTACCCCCAGTTTGACCGAAGATCAAAATAATTTGTTGTACCGTAGTCTACTACTCATGGGCTTCAAAATGATATGTGACATGACCACATTTGGATAAATTAAATTTTTGACCCACAGTCCCCACCGCGAGCCCCACCCTGGGGGGTGTCATAACAAAATTTCAAAAGTGCCATGCACATCCCTGGCCATATGTGTAATCATACCCAAAGTTTCAAGTTTCTATATGTGAAACCGTCTAGGAGTTGCGTTACAATCGATTGGTGCCCACTTTTGACACCGCCCCCTACCTTCACTTTGACATAAGATCAAAATAATTCCTTGTACTGTAGTCTAATCATCATTGGCTTGAAAATGATATGCGACATGACCTTTGGAAATTTTTTACCCCACATTTCCCACCCCCAGGGCTGTACCCCTGGGGTCATACCAAAATTCCAAGTGTTATGCACATCCCTGTTCATATGTGCAATCATCTCCAAAGTTTCAAGTATCTATCTGAAATGGTCTAGGAGTTGCATTACAATCGATAATTACTGGCCAATTTTGAACTTTTGACCCCTGGGCCCAGCCCTGGGGGTCAGAACAAAATTCATGCACATCATTGCACATAGGTATAATTATTCTCAAGGTTTCAAGTTTTTATCTTAAATGGTCTAGAAGGAGATGCGTTACAATCGATTAGTGCACAGACGGGCGGCCACACACACACACAGGTTTTGCTTTTTTCTTCGAAAAGCGTGGGGATAATAAATAGTCTATACTTCTATGCAATACATCAACTAATTGAAAGACACTAGGTGGAATGTTAATGCTTTGCTAGGATGTCTGTATATGTTATAATGTCGACTGCCTGTTATAATCTTCTTTTGTCTTCTATATAATATAGGGTTGGGCGATATTGCTCAAGCCAAGACAATATCAGTATCTCATTAAAATACCGCGGTATCACGATATATCATCATTTGGGTGGGGTGTGGAGTTAGGGTGTAGACATACATGTAGAATAACATGTATTTCAAATTGGTGGTGTCTACAAGCTATTTTCATTAAATTTGTTGCATTGAAACCGTAAATTGAGATCGGCATGATTGCCATTTCCGCATATTTAATACATGAAATTCAACACTTTGACACCATTCAATATACAGTTTAAAGCAACGAATGTAATGTAACTAACCGTATTCATCACAAATAAGAAAAATAAAGGATTTTCTTCTGTTCTTGTGCTGTATTTTGTATTATCTTTACCTCATGACACCTGTCAAAAGTTCGAGCAAGGAATGCGCATTAACTTCATTGCGCAGAAAGGGAATTCCACAGAGCGAAATCTGATTGGCCGCCGTATCATACTTGAGCCAATCAGAATTCACACTGAAGAATTCCGACAGCTGTTATCTATCATGCCCGCCGCTAACATAGATGATGCAAATTAATAAAATAACACTGAAACTTAGCGGGTTTATCCATTGATCTCAAGGTGCAGCCGGGATGTGTGACATTAACCCAGTTAACACTGCAGCCAAAACTGCCACAACAGATTGAAGACCGGAAATAATTAGGCCTAAATTTATTTTAAGGCTGTTTCTTACTTAGAATAAATCTGTAATGAATTTTGATTTGATTCGTTTTAAAATGCCAAATATATTGTATAAAGTTATAGTTACATAAAAACGTATGAAGTCCAATCGGGATGAAAAAGGTTAACACTCTTGGCGCTAATGATAAAGCAAGAGATTAATTTCCCTCTCACCCACCGTTCCTAGCTGTGGTATTGATAAGGGATTAAGTGTGTGTGGTTTCCTATTGACCAAAAAGGTTTTAAAGTTTAAATCATTCACGGTCAGAAGAATGTTTAACCATGCAGTTCAATGATTAATGGATAAATAGCTTTACCTGTAGTAATGACATCATTGGAATGGAATGTGGGTAGTACAAACAGTATTTGTCAGATAATAATACTCAGAACGAGGCAAGAAAAAACATGGCGTCCTCTATTTATGTAATTATGAAAACTGAACAACAAAGGATTATTTTGTACTTTAAATCATTTTATTAGCGCAAACAAACCATGAACTAATTGAACACGGATTATTTTGGAGTTTATTAAGTTTTTATTATCTCAGACAAAGACCGGATTATTACTTAAAGACTATTACTGGACCGAATAAAGGTAAGAGTATGACATTTCTAACTTAATTATTTCTATTTTGCTCAAAGTTAAAAGTGCAATAATGTCCTGACGGTATTGACGACATTTACGATTTTTCGAAATTATGACGATTTCAGTATTGGTATATGGTACATCGTGACATTGACGATAATATCGAAAAATTGCCCAACCCTAATATAGTATATACTATTGTTTTATGTATGTTTATGTAAGGAGGTCTATGGTAAATAGGCTATGTCTCTAGTTGACTACCTGTATGCACAATATATACTGTAAATATCATTCAGCCAAATAAATGCAAATTCAATAAGTGAGATCGGAATCTGGCGCATGCCCGAAGAATCATGGGATCACATCAGGATAAACAAACGCTTAAATAGCTGACAGGCCAGTATTAAAGCGGATACGGGTAGCTCAATGGATGTAGGTATTAGTTCCACAGAATGCACCCAAGTATCATTTTACAGGTCAAATGGCCAATCTGTAATCTTTTATTGCTAATGGTAATTTGGCTGCATATTTGTGACCATAACAACACGAGGTGCTAGGTTATCGCTTACATGCAGTTTCCCATTGCTGACCCTATTTTGCTACATGAAGTAATCTAAACTATAGATCTATAGTATACTAAGCCTTTATTTGCATCGATTTTACTCTTTAATGGACAAGCCAGCAAAAAAGCTTGTGCAATGGTCAAGAATATTCCAATCTTTGCTTAGTTAGTGTTCATTTGCAGACCATAGAAAATTTTGAAAATTGACCACTGGAATGACTGGTAAAATAAACGAGCCAGCCATTCCAGTGGTCAATTTTCAAGAAAGTCTCTTGACCTGCAAATGGCCACTGACTAAACTGTCTAAAACAGCATCTGCAGTAATCACAAGAAACATTTGCAGGACAACAGAAATCTATTTTTGTAAACTTCAGTGATAAATTTACAAAGAAAGAAAAGAAAAGTGGAATGATTCAAAGTGCTTACTGTACTGGTTTTGTTGGGTAAGTAATCAAACAAACATAAGAACAACTTATAGCAACAACACAATACATTATAATTTATAATACAGATAATAATTCATGTACATGTATAGTGAAACAAATTTGACTGGTAACCATGGTAACAATACATTCAAGTCAAGTTAACTTAGTTTCACAATATTCAAGTGCTCTCCTCTATCTATGTCTTGAAATATACATACTGGAATTCCAACCACTAATTGGTGCATGGGTCAGTCATGAGATTAATGCCTATTAAATACGGCCAAGTATAGTTTAAATATCATTCACTAACACAAGTCTTGCATCAGTCGCAGAGTTGGAAATATAAACCTAAATATAGCAAAACAATCTTAAAATGTACACCATATGACAATGATAATATCATACCTCCCATCTGCACTCCCTTCCCCCTTCGCACACCTCCCTCTCTCTGCCTTCCTTCCACCCTTCCCTCTCTCTCCCTCCCTCCATGGCCCCTCCCCACCTTCTCCATCTCTCTCGTTCTCCCCATTTCTCTCTCCTCCCCTCCCTCAACTCTCTCTCCCTCCCTGGGCCCCTCTCCATCTCCTTCATTCTCTCCATCTCCCCCACCCCCCTCCCGCCCCTCACTTCTCTCTCCCTGGCCCCTCTCTATCTCGCTCATTCTCTCCATTTATCTACCCCACCCCTCCATTCCGCCTCCTTCTTTATCTCGCTCATTCTCTCCATTTATCTACCCCATCCCTCCATTCCGCCTCCTTCTCTCCCTCCAAACTCGCACACTCCCTGCCTGGCCCCTCTCCCTCTCTCTCATTTACAACCCCTCTCTCTATTTTTTTCTCTCTCTCCCTTCCTTCGCCAACCCCATCTCTCTCTCTCCCTTCCACCCTCCCACACTCACTCCAACTCCTACCCCTCTCTTTCTTTGTCTGCCTCTCCAACAACAACCCCACCCCCCCTGCCACCCTTCTCTCTCTCTTCCCACGCTCTTTCTCTCTCTCCTCCCTAACCCCTCTCTCTTTCAAGCTATACCCTCTCCCTCCCACACCCTTTTTCTTTCTCTGCATCTCGACCCCCCACCCTCTCTCTCTCTCTCTCCCTCACCCCTGTTTCTTTCTCTGCATCTCTCTCTCTCTCTCATCCACTCCCCCCCCCCCCACCTTGATTTTAACCATTACCACTACGGTTGGATGCTACCAAGCGGAGGATTAAACGAACATAACATAATATATAGCCTTTTTTGCACAGTAGCTGTTATTTTTGTGACGTCATGACACCTTGCTTTCGGGTTGTTTTTTTTACGAAAACTGGTAATTGGCTAATGTATACAAAGTTCGTAATTGTGAAATTAGAAAACTAAATGTTTACCACTCTCGAAAACATGATGAAATCGTTAGCGTCTCTCAATTTTATGATGAAATCCGAAAAGATTTTGCATTAAAGATTACATCATTGATGTTATGAATAAAGAAAATTCTTCTACTTATAGTATATGCCCAAGTTTACAGGCGCACCACTAATCCACTAAATAAGACAAATTATTTACGTAAGAAAGATTTTGTTGAATATTTAACTGGAGTCGTAATCCAGGATATTGCCATATCATCCAAGTATCTTGAATTTTGACCCCGGTTTATGCCTTGTACCCTGTCGTATATAAGCCAGACCACAGCTAGTGGAGATGCTGGCGCGGCACCACAGCTTGAGGAGAGGATGTGTGCACCGCGCCACAGCTAGTGGAGACGATGTGGACACACCAAACACGCACAACGTATTGACGTACTGTATATGATATGCGTATATATATATATATTGTATATGGTATTATAGCAAATTAACTTACTGTGCGTCCAAACAGCAATCCCATGGCGCCGAGACCAACTGCTTTTATTAGTATTCCTCTGCGCAGGAAGTTATGACACTGATTTCCCAAGGGTCGTAAAGCTGGTGGTCCCTGATGTCTGTACCACTCTCTTGTATAATAATCCTTCATTTAATAGTCGTCTTACACTAGTTCAATTAGCGCTGTGTTCTGGACTACAAAACTAATATGTGTGATATAACTTGTGCTAAATATAAATTGTACATATTATGGTGAGTAGGATATCTAATAAATAAGCTGATAAACGTATCTGAGCAAAATGATGATGTAGACGAACTGATTTTACTTGAACCGTGGTTTGTGGAGTTCAACAAGTTTGTGGATCAATTTATTTAGAAAGTCGAGATATTTATTCTATCGGAGTTGATGATTTCATCTGAAATTTTGTTTCATCAGAATATGTTTTATATATCAGTTTATTTTCTGTCTGTAGTAAGACGACACATGGACAGAAATAGACCAAGTGTTACTCATTGACTGCCGTTCCCAAACACTGTCACAGCTTGACTAACTACACACAACAAGACTTAGTATATATGATGAAAGATGCAAACGAATCCAATTATTTCATCATATTTAAGAAGCGCAATGGTATACAGCTGTATGGTTATGCTATCTAAGATGATGTGATAGGCATTCGAGGATAGGCATGGGCGTATGAAGGAGTCAATACGTGTGTTGGGGTGGTGGGGTGGCTATTGTGGGGTGAGGGAATGGGGTGTGATGGGTGGGTGGGTGGGTGGGTGGGTGGGTGGGTGGGTGAGTGAGTGAGTATTTTAGGGTGGTGGTGGTGCTGGTGCTGGTGGTGGTGCTGGTGTGTGTGCGTGCGTGCGTGCGTGCGTGCGTGCGTGCGTGCGTGCGTGCGTGCGTGCGTGCGTGCGTGCGTGCGTGCGTGCGTGCGTGCGTGCGTGCGTGCGTGCGTGCGTGCGTGCGTACGTACGTGTGCATGTGTGTGTGCATGCGTGCATGTGCATGCGTGCGCGTGTGTGCGCGCGTGTGTGCGCGTGCGTGCGTGCGTGCGTGCGTGCGTGCGTGCGTGCGTGCGTGCGTGCGTGCGTGCGTGTACGTACGTGTGCGTGCATGTATGCGTGCATGCGCGCGTGCGTGCGTGCGTGCGTGCGTGCGTGCGTGTGTGTGTGTTTGCTTGCGTGTGTTTGCGTGTGTGCGCGTGCATGCGTGCGTGAGTGCGTGAGTGCGTGTGGGTGGGTGTTTCTGTTATGCCTTTTGAAAGAATAGCACGATTCTTTGACCACACATTGAAGTAAGGGTAAAAGGTTAACCTTCAGAAATGCTTCAGCATCAACATTGTTCACTGCTTGCTGAACAGTGTCAAAATCTAATGTTTATTCCTGCAATTCAATAGTAAGCTTTTTATTTTCACAAATGTGCGCTTTTTCTACCATTTATGCTTTAGGCCCGGAAGATACAAATCTTGTGATTTAAATGTCTAATGGGATTTCGTTATTGAAAAAACCTAAACTCTTAGGAAATGTCTCAATTAAAGGTGGGTTTTCAGGGGAAAATAAAGGACGCTGTGTCGCTGTCTGTTTTACAATATATCGTCTGCTCATCTGTTTTAAGAAGAGCATCTAATATTATTTAGGCAATCATAGCTGGAGACGAAGGCAGATGCTAAGATGGAAGGCCTACTACAGGATTTTTGGAATTCATGAATATCAAAATATCAGGCGAGCAAAAATATTTTCATTACAAACAGTCATATTTTCCTCTTTTTTGCCTGTTTGGCGAGCAGATGCTTATATTTATAAATATAGTCTGTCTTTCCGTATTGTTTTTCTCTAAGAAACCCCCAAACATTACTCAAAAGATCTTTGACAAGGCCAAAAAAAATGAAGGATTCTTGGTAATCTTGTTTTCATCAAGTTGGACAGACTCACGCTCAAAATATTCTCTAACAAAATTAGCTTTGCCATGATCGGTAATGAGCAATTCTAGGTAGCGATTAGCCTCTTGTTTCAATTAAAAATATGTGTCTATGTATCCTTTAAATAACGAATCTGTTTGCTCAGGAAGGCGTCAAATTACATAGAAAACTAATATTTTATATCTTAGTGCGACAAGTTTATTAGTCTTAGGAGAACACCACGTACCTATTAGTGCCTATTTTTCATCAGAAGGTGGGCAGTCTGTGACTTGGCTCTCTTCAGCACATACTTTGTCAGTGTGTAACATATAACCTATCCCTAGTTTAAAGAGAGATGCAGGGATATGCAGGTTTCTTTGAGGTGGGTTAAAGTACTTTATATGCACAAAGTAATCAAATATCTGACAAACTGGTTTAAAATCTGATGTTATGCTCTTAGGAAAATCTAATTGATATTTCCATATTTCAGAACTGCGGGATATAAGGAGCATAGATTGACCTAAGTGATTGTCTCATCTTATGAATATTCATGCAATAATTTAAGCGCATTAGTCCTCCCTTAACAGAGAGTGGAAGTAGACTCAACAGGGGACAGGTAATTTACACTTTCAGTAAAATCTCTAAACGCTTGAGTCATTTGCAATGAGCGTGTCAGATTCACACTAACATCGTCGTGTCGTG
>CM067367.1:11824891-12030073 GCA_034401795.1 Chaetoderma sp. LZ-2023a | reverse complement strand
CCCACGCTCTTTCTCTCTCTCCTCCCTAAACCCTCTCTCTTTCAAGCTATACCCTCTCCCTCCCACCCCCTTTTTCTTTCTCTGCATCTCGACCCCCCACCCTCTCTCTCTCTCTCTTCCCTCACCCCTGTTTCTTTCTCTGCATCTCTCTCTCATCCACTCCCCCCCCCCACCTTGATTTTAACCATTACCACTACTGTTGGATGCTACCAAGCGGAGGATTAAACGAACATAACATAATATATAGCCTTTTTTGCACAGTAGCTGTTATTTTTGTGACGTCATGACAGCTTGCTTTCGGGTTGTTTTTTTACGAAAACTGGTAATTGGCTAATGTATACAAAGTTCGTAATTGTGAAATTAGAAAACTAAATGTTTACCACTCTCGAAAACATGATGAAATCGTTAGCGTCTTTCAATTTTATGATGAAATCCGAAAAGATTTTGCATTAAAGATTACATCATTGATGTTATGAATAAAGAAAATTCTTCTACTTATAGTATATGCCCAAGTTTACAGGCGCACCACTAATCCACTAAATAAGACAAATTATTTACGTAAGAAAGATTTTGTTGAATATTTAACTGGAGTCGTAATCCAGGATATTGCCATATCATCCAAGTATCTTGAATTTTGACCCCGGTTTATGCCTTGTACCCTGTCGTATATAAGCCAAACCACAGCTAGTGGAGATGTTGGCGCGGCACCACAGCTTGAGGAGAGGATGTGTGCACCGCGCCACAGCTAGTGGAGACGGCGTGGACACACCAAACACGCACAACGTATTGACGTACTGTATGTGATATGCGTATATATATATATATTGTATATGGTATTATAGCTAATTAACTTACTGTGCGTCCAAACAGCAATCCCATGGCGCCGAGACCAACTGCTTTTATTAGTATTCCTCTGCGCAGGAAGTTATGACACTGATTTCCCCAGGGTCGTAAAGCTGGTGGTCCCTGATGTCTGTACCACTCTCTTGTATGATAATCCTTCATTTAATAGTCGTCTTACACTAGTTCAATTAGCGCTGTGTTCTGGACTACAAAACTAATATGTGTGATATAACTTGTGCTAAATATAAATTGTACATATTATGGTGAGTAGGATATCTAATAAATAAGCTGATAAACGTATCTGAGCAAAATGATGATGTAGACGAACTGATTTTACTTGAACCGTGGTTTGTGGAGTTCAACAAGTTTGAGGATCAATTTATTTAGAAAGTCGAGATATTTATTCTATCGGAGTTGATGATTTCATCTGAAATTTTGTTTCATCAGAATATGTTTTATATATCAGTTTATTTTCTGTCTGTAGTAAGACGACACATGGACAGAAATAGACCAAGTGTTACTCATTGACTGCCGTTCCCAAACACTGTCACAGCTTGACTAACTACACACAACAAGACTTAGTATATATGATGAAAGATGCAAACGAATCCAATTATTTCATCATATTTAAGAAGCGCAATGGTATACAGCTGTATGGTTATGCTATCTAAGATGATGTGATAGGCATTCGAGGATAGGCATGGGCGTATGAAGGAGTCAATACGTGTGTTGGGGTGGTGGGGTGGCTATTGTGGGGTGAGGGAATGGGGTGTGATGGGTGGGTGGGTGGGTGGGTGGGTGGGTGGGTGAGTGAGTGAGTATTTTAGGGTGGTGGTGGTGCTGGTGCTGGTGGTGGTGCTGGTGTGTGTGCGTGCGTGCGTGCGTGCGTGCGTGCGTGCGTGCGTGCGTGCGTGCGTGCGTGCGTGCGTGCGTGCGTGCGTGCGTGCGTGCGTGCGTGCGTGCGTGCGTGCGTGCGTGCGTACGTACGTGTGCATGTGTGTGTGCATGCGTGCATGTGCATGCGTGCGCGTGTGTGCGCGCGTGTGTGCGCGTGCGTGCGTGCGTGCGTGCGTGCGTGCGTGCGTGCGTGCGTGCGTGCGTGCGTGCGTGTACGTACGTGTGCGTGCATGTATGCGTGCATGCGCGCGTGCGTGCGTGCGTGCGTGCGTGCGTGCGTGTGTGTGTGTTTGCTTGCGTGTGTTTGCGTGTGTGCGCGTGCATGCGTGCGTGAGTGCGTGAGTGCGTGTGGGTGGGTGTTTCTGTTATGCCTTTTGAAAGAATAGCACGATTCTTTGACCACACATTGAAGTAAGGGTAAAAGGTTAACCTTCAGAAATGCTTCAGCATCAACATTGTTCACTGCTTGCTGAACAGTGTCAAAATCTAATGTTTATTCCTGCAATTCAATAGTAAGCTTTTTATTTTCACAAATGTGCGCTTTTTCTACCATTTATGCTTTAGGCCCGGAAGATACAAATCTTGTGATTTAAATGTCTAATGGGATTTCGTTATTGAAAAAACCTAAACTCTTAGGAAATGTCTCAATTAAAGGTGGGTTTTCAGGGGAAAATAAAGGACGCTGTGTCGCTGTCTGTTTTACAATATATCGTCTGCTCATCTGCTTTAAGAAGAGCATCTAATATTATTTAGGCGATCATAGCTGGAGACGAAGGCAGATGCTAAGATGGAAGGCCTACTACAGGATTTTTGGAATTCATGAATATCAAAATATCAGGCGAGCAAAAATATTTTCATTACAAACAGTCATATTTTCCTATTTTTTGCCTGTTTGGCGAGCAGATGCTTATATTTATAAATATATTCTGTCTTTCCGTATTGTTTTTCTCTAAGAAATCCCCAAACATTACTCAAAAGATCTTTGACAAGGCCAAAAAAAATGAAGGATTCTTGGTAATCTTGTTTTCATCAAGTTGGACAGACTCACGCTCAAAATATTCTCTAACAAAATTAGCTTTGCCATGATCGGTAATGAGCAATTCTAGGTAGTGATTAGCCTCTTGTTTCAATTAAAAATATGTGTCTATGTATCCTTTAAATAACGAATCTGTTTGCTCAGGAAGGCGTCAAATTACATAGAAAACTAATATTTTATATCTTAGTGCGACAAGTTTATTAGTCTTAGGAGAACACCACGTACCTATTAGTGCCTATTTTTCATCAGAAGGTGGGCAGTCTGTGACTTGGCTCTCTTCAGCACATACTTTGTCAGTGTGTAACATATAACCTATCCCTAGTTTAAAGAGAGATGCAGGGATATGCAGGTTTCTTTGAGGTGGGTTAAAGTACTTTATATGCACAAAGTAATCAAATATCTGACAAACTGGTTTAAAATCTGATGTTATGCTCTTAGGAAAATCTAATTGATATTTCCATATTTCAGAACTGCGGGATATAAGGAGCATAGATTGACCTAAGTGATTGTCTCATCTTATGAATATTCATGCAATAATTTAAGCGCATTAGTCCTCCCTTAACAGAGAGTGGAAGTAGACTCAACAGGGGACAGGTAATTTACACTTTCAGTAAAATCTCTAAACGCTTGAGTCATTTGCAATGAGCGTGTCAGATTCACACTGCCAACTCTCATGCAATCCATATCCGGCTAAGTGGAATTCACGTCAATGTGATTTTGTTTCAAAGAACATTTCTTCAAAAGTTAAGATTATGATATGATAAGATATGCTATCGTTTACAGCTGAAAATGAATTAGGCTTGGTGTAGCCTGTCAGCCGGTCCTAACTTGACAAGCCTAGTTGTTTCTCCACTAACATATTAGAGTTTACAAATGTTAATCAGACCATTGATTTGTGTATGTTCTAAACTTTATATACACTTGTTTTATTTACAAGAGTCACAGCTCATTCTGGAAAGTAGAGATCTGGACCGTGGCATATTTACACCATATATAACTATATACATCTATCCATATATACATCTACATGTATTTAGTCCTAGTTGTTCCTATTGTCATGACTGTATGTAGTGTAGCTTTCTATTGGTTACACACTAGACATCTTGTAGATATGGGACTGTCTTGTGGGGAGGTCATGACCCCGCTGGACATCTTATATGTACGAGGAGTAAGCCCGAGCACGATTCATGTATAAATACCAGGTGAGCTAATAGACTATGTCACCATGTATATTAAGATGTACCGAACGTTACTAGCACTGATCATCATCTATACTTAGATGCATTACCCGCATCTTATTATTTGGATATATATTATCAGCAATGGCGCCAGCTAGTGCACAAGTACCGCTTCGCAGATAGTGAGTCGAGTATGGTTAGCACCAGGTGGGAATCAATCAAAGAGATTAGGTAGGACAAACGGACTTGGTTAGTTACATAGCAATCTATGTTCTCACAGGGCGTGGGACCAGATAAGCCACCGTCTATAGCGTCCTTGTAAGAGGAATGTATGCATCATCAGAAAATGTATACATTATCAGCACTGGATATGTATACGTTATCAGAGTATATTTACATTATCAAATTGGCAAAATGGTTAGCGCCAGACTGGAATC
Organism: Chaetoderma sp. LZ-2023a; assembly: GCA_034401795.1. Lineage (NCBI taxonomy): Eukaryota > Metazoa > Mollusca > Caudofoveata > Chaetodermatida > Chaetodermatidae > Chaetoderma > Chaetoderma sp. LZ-2023a. The sequence goes on along the minus strand of CM067367.1, from coordinate 12,025,682 downwards.
AGATTAGATATGACGTACGGACGTAGTGGGTTACAATAGCGGTCTGTGTTCCCATGAAAGCTTGAGAAGATAAGCCGAAAAGTAATCAGTCAGGCTAAGAGGAATGGTAACTTGTTTACCGATAACCTTAACATCCTACAAGCAAATGACTGTCGACCAATAGGTAATGCACATGACATGGACATTGTAGCGTCCTGTAGGCGGTAGGTACGCAATCAAAAGTTACGATCAAAAACGTATTAATTGTAGAGGCGTAAGATACACAAATCGGAACTTGCCACCAAACAAGCATCCGTCATTCTGACATGGGAGATACACAAATCGAAACTTGCTATCAAACAAGCATCCGTCATTCTAACGTAAGGTACACAAATCGGAACTTGCTATCAAACAAGCATCCGTCATTTTGTCATGGGAAGCAGATGGAATTCTAAAATAAAGTTAGGGGAACGACAGATCCCATTACTCAAGAACCAGCCAAACCGCAAGTGCTAGGAAGAAAGCACCCGCCCGGGGAGGGAGGGTCGGGGTTTTGATTGATCAAAATGATGTCATAATCCAATCAGAATCAGAGCAGCCTCCGGCGGTGCGAAACCAAGATGGAGGGAGTATAGGAACTGAAGTAGTATAAAAGGGGGACTTTAACTTTTAATCGGGAGTCCGGTCCGCCACGTACCTTGTAACAAAGTTCTTGCTGAATGTATTTTCAGTAGGCAAGAGCCAGTTTGAATAGTATAGCAAACCAGAGTAGCTGGGAGTAATACTAGTTCGTTGAGAAAGGATAGGAAATATTAAAATAAGTTGAGTATTTGTCGTAAACTGGTAACAGTAAAAGTTACCCACTTTGTAGACTAATTGTAAAGTTAATAAAACTCATCACCTTGTATATTACTCAAGGCAATAGTTTGGTTATTGTGTTCATAGTCAGCTCTGAATTGCACGGAGAAACGCCGTGCCGAATCATCGAATCTTGTTGGTCCAGTCAGATCAGGCCCAGATACGACTACAAATATCGTCAAGTACATCTTTAGACGAGGCGAGCTCGTATCACTCTCTTTCATCCTCGGTAAGACAGGTTGTCGCAGCAACCTCACATACAAGTCTTGCCGAAGCGGGAAGAGAATTAATTCACAAGGACCCGAAGATCAGAAATTTTCAATCTGATCAAAACACATAAACTGGCGTGGTTTCCCACACAGTCGATACTTAACATACTGGTGTGGTGTCACACACAGTATATAGCTGTTGCAATACAAGTTGGCTTTGGTTTCACACGCAATGTATTTGCGACACAATACAATGCAGATAACTGATATACTATTATCACAATGTAGATTTGTGTGGTTTCACACACAAACACAGCTTATTGGTGATAGAATACAGGTCAGTGTGGTTTCAAGCTGCTTGTAATGCATATATATTTTCGTCTGTGAGTAATTATTTGTACTGTTTCGAAATACAAACAGATTGTGGGTAGAACCAGTCTATAATGTTATACAACTATTGTTATGTATTGAAATGTCTATATATTGTGTGTAAAACCACACTCGTCTATACTTTAAACAATGGTATTAATGTATCTGCATTGTACTCTACTGGAACAGTTAGATTGAGTCAGTTAGATTAAATCATTGAGTGGTTCAAACCACAATCTGTTTGTATTTCAAAACAGTACGAATAATTACTCACAGACCAAAATACACCTGCGTGGTTCTACACCTGATCTACTTTTAGCATACTATGATATAGAAATCATGATAAATCAATGCCATTACAGTATAGTGTAGACTGGTGTGGTTTCACACACAATCTAAATCTAAATCACAATTGTATATACTCAAGTCGTGCTGGTGTGGTGTCACACTCATCCTATTCATTTGGGTCTCTCTATAATCTAATCGAGTCATGATGTGAACATACGATACATGCATATAAAATTTTCATATAAATTCTACCTAAGACACAAATGTAAGACTTGCATTGCTCAGACATGTCAGAGTGCACACCGTAGACTGATGTGGTTCCACATACAGTCCATTCATTTGAATTTTATTAACGTTTATATAATTTCAGCACACCAGGCAAGTGTGTATTGAGCCCATTCTTTGTCAAGTCTTGCTTTGAAACTATTTAAAGTCGAAGCTGTTACAACATAATCCGGTAAACTATTCCATGCATCAACGACCTACCCGATATGGTGTCTAGTTTTGCTAACCTGTTTACAGACGATACCAAACTTATATCATGCAATGCTATCCACTACAGACTGCCTGTCCCTACAGAAAGACATTCACACATTAGAATCTTGGTCAGAAACTGGTTAATGAAATTCCACCCCCAGAAAGGTCGAGTCCTGAGATTAGGAACGGGTCATCCAGAAATCACCTATAGAATGGCAGGGTTGGATGGGCAAAGTGTCGCACTGGAGGAGATCAGTGCTATAAAGGAATTGGGTGTCTATATGGATAGCAATCTCAACTTCAACAAGCATGTCAAACTCTCTGTAAATAAGGCAAACCAAATGGTTGGTCTAATAAGGCACTCTTTCCGTTATTTAGACAATAAGATTTTCTCATTACTGTTTAAGTCGCGTATACGACTGCTACTCGAATATGCAAACTCTGTCTGGTGCCCACGTCAAATCAAAGACATAAATCTTATTGAAAATGTGCAAAGAGATGCCACTAAACTGCTGCCTGGTATGAGAGACTTGCACCCTTAGACTAACATCACTTTCCTAATGATAGAGACCTTCACGTATCTACATTCGAAATACAACACAGGCCTTCCAGGGCTGGAGCCAGAAACCTCCCAGATAACCATAGGTCATGGGCTCAAACTACACAAATTCCAATGCAACACATCACTGCACCAACACTTCTTCTGTAACAGAGTGATAAATCACTGGAACTCCCTAAACAAAGACGTCGTACATGCCCCATCCTCAGACTGTTTCAAAAATCGCCTTGATACGCAGTGGTCAAACCTGCTGTACAGCATAGGTGTCAGGAAGGCCTACTAGCTATTATCTTGCCTCCATACTCTTCGCACTTAGCAACTGTTTACTGAATGGCAGATGGGTAGGGGTTGTTCTGTCAGTCTGTGCTAAGATCCCACAAAGACCTGGCAAGTCAATTATTGCATTGTACTTCCACTATTATTGTAAATTAAGCTTCATATCCCTCTGTCTGGTTTTGGTCGGGACTGTCCTATCATTCCACACCTATATAGTGCTCGCAAGAACTTTTGTCAATGCCACGTATTGTAAAGAACCCGGCACTTTGTCTAAAATCACTTTGTATATAGAGAATCATATTACATTATGTTGATCAATCACAAGTCACAGTAAACATCCTTTCAACCAGTTCCATTTTCCACCTCTATCTCTCCATAATGTAGATAGTGTGGATCCCTTGATACAACCTTTAAAGAAATAATAATGAATGAGAGAAAACAGAACTGAAGCCGTTTGTTTTATACAGGCTTGGCGACATCGTATAATCCATGCATTGTTGTTACTCCTATATGGACACCTAAGTTAAATATACCAATCATGAAATGAGCCTGGTGGGGATTGTCCTGCCAGCCTGCTTTCTTTGTTTCTAATGTATATTAGTTTGAGTTTCCACGATACACCAGTGTTAATTATGAAAAATCCCCCTGTAAATATCTGTAAATAACTGTAAATAACTGTTTATGACTTGGTACGTCTTGTCCTATCGGTCATTAACGTTTGTGCTTTTACCGTTTGTGCTTCCGCCTAGCCTGTCAGAACTATTTAGCTAGAAAAGCCCTTAGACCAACAAAAGGCTATATAAGCCTCAACTATCGTACATGATGATGATGATGATGATGATGATGATGATTACTACTCTTAGTGAGAAGAATTGCTGTCGGAGTGTTTCCCATCAGTACTTTTCTTTAGTTTGTAAGGATGCCCCCAGTGTAACTATGTTTTGGTCAAACTCTACGAGTTTACTGTCCACTTTGTAGATATCATTGGTGTACGTTTTACACCTCTATCATGACGCCCCTTGATCTTCTTTATTTAAGACTGCAGGACTTTTAATCTATCTTGGTACTGAAGTGATGAGAATGATGGTATTAGCTTTGTTGCTCTCCTTTGGACTCCTTTGAGTAATTTCTCATCTTTGATAAATCGAGGTTTTGCAACTGTATTGGAATACTCCAGGTGGGGACGGTACAAGGGTGATAAAGAAACGCTTCGATGAGGCTGTGCCCAAATATACGTACGACCTCTTTATCAGATCCAGAATTATGTTGGCCTTGTTAACCTATGTCTTTGTGTGGACAGAGAACTTCAGCTCATTATCATTTTAACACACAGGTCTTTTTCAACTGAGCTCGTCTCCAGATTTATTTTCCCCTATTTACTGGACATTTCATAACTGTAGTTAGGATTATTTCTTCCAAGATGCAAGATCTTGCACATAGAGAGATTGAGAACAAGCTGCCAGGTGCTGGACCAGTCTGTTAGTTTATGTAAGTTATCTTGCAGATCTGGCTGGTCACTCGCTGAATGAATCTGTGTGTAGACCTTGGTATCATCGGCAAACATCTGAGCCATGCACTTTACGCTGTTTGGCAGCTTGTTGGTAAAGACAACAAACAATACTGATCTGAGAGCACTATGTACAGGCGCCCAATTTGACGGTTCCCCATTGACTATCACTCGCTGCTGTCTGTTGCTTGAAAATAATTTCCAGATAGGTTTATTGATTTTCAGCATGCATTAGGCAGATATTTGTCAAAAGAACTTTGAAAACACCCATTGCAAAATATGGTCTTGAAAAGGTGGTCTTGCAAACCAGCTTGCATTGGCCAGTCACTTACATTTGCTACCCGACCTGTATGTGACCAAACGACTAGTGGCGAGCCTGTTATTTGACCATGATATGTTTATTATTTTGCATCTCAAATATAGATTTCATCGTCATGTTTGTCTCAACATTCATCACCTTTATAACGAGCATGAATTGTCTTTTGGGACTGGCGCACAGGTGGCCGTATTGATGGGCATACTTAATAGTCAGAAGTCTACTATACGATGTAAGAAATGGTCTGTTGTGTGCTTTGGACTTATTTTGTTTGGAAGCCATTGCTGCCTCTGATTCTGATATCACGAAGTTGGTTTGTACTATCATAATGCTTTCTTTTTAAGCTAAAGATTCAAGCCATTTACATGTCACACTTGAATAACATTTTACAGGATTAGAGGACCTAGAGGACCGATGACTGCCAGCATTGAATCATTTAGAAATTTCTTTTCTAAAAACCTGATTACATGCACTTAGTAAGGAGATAGCAGTGACAAGTGGGGGGTGGGGGGGGGGGTGGTGGGCCAGTGGCCATCAGTTCATATGTTTTGTTTAAGTTATAGAAAATATAGGACTGCAGTGCACGTAGGAAACACTATACAGCAACACTTATATATGCAGCACTTTGTCCCGCCATCAACAATTTTTCACTGAGGTCGCTGTCCGTGCTATAACTCTGTTTAGCCCAGCATGCTACCGACTAAAACCGTTTCTATTCAGCTCGATATGATAAGTTTAATATGATTAGAGACAATTTCTTCGTTAGGAAATCTGTAGTATACGCCTCTTTCCCGGTAGTTGCGATAATTTAGCCCCGCATTCCGGCAAGATTCATATCTCTAAGATATTGTCTCTCTTCATGTTCCACTAAACCTAGTGGCTTCTTAATTGCTTGGATGTCCCTACCCGCACCATGGGCCGATCCGACCCTGGGAAACTGTTGGGGTTTCCAAGCGGTGATGGCCAAGGTGTGGTATCACATACATTCCCTGTGTATCCTCGAATACTTAGTAGTTAGCACATCTGCCAATGTAGGAAAGCACTGCGCAAACATATCTTAATTATTTTTTCTCTTTTATTTGCTGAACAATCCTCCCGCACCGCAGTGCAAAACTGGGCAACTTGTATTTAAACCTAACGACAGGTTAAACAGTTAGTTCCATAGGACCGGGTGACGGGCGAGATGTGCATTCCTTCTGAATTCAGTAAGAATGTCTAGGCACAATATTTAGATCTGCCACGCCCTCACGGGAAGGACATTTATGGTGGGTATTCGTCTCTCTTACCCCCACCATAACGATAGATCAGTTGCCTAAACTGCTTTTGTGAAAAGTAACCAGTGTCTTGTAACGTTTTATGTGGTTACGGAGCAAGATGTCCGGATTCTTATCCAGTTTGGAGATCTTACTAAGTAACATGTATGAGCGCTGTCTTCAGTATTGATGTCTTAGGGCATCCGTTCTCAATGACAGCCATATCTAACGGCTAGGTAGACACCCGCCATTTGTGGCCTAAAATAGTTGTGTCACTAAAAACTAAAAGTGAGATAAGCATAGAAGAAGGCCCGCATAAATAAAGCGGCAACTACTAATTCAGCATACTGAGAGTTACATAAGACAGTGACGTGGGAATCCTTCGGGAATCGTTCGTCCCGTCGTCACGTAAAACAGCACGCACCCCTATAGTCATAATCTGACTAGGTATGGTCTTTTCTTTTCAGCATTTTGGTTAAATATTAGAGTGGGCCCATTTTTGCCTACTACTCTTCTCCCACTTTAAGCAGTGGCGACACCCTCCGATGACGGAGGCCCACGCGAGGCACTTGCCTCTCGCAAGGATTCAGCGACGACGGGCCATGTGAGGATAATACTTCTCACTCAAACTAGCACTAGGAGTAGTGCCCGCGTGAGGCACAAGATTTTTCATCACTACAGAGATAATTTTCTTTCCTTTCGGCTTAGAGGTATAATAGCTTATATTAAGTTAATTAGTTAAGTCTCGTGTATGGGAGCCTCCCTTGCGGGGATACCTCTGTGGACCTATGAGTCTGTGTGGTACCTCCACGAGCCCCACGTTTAAAAGTTCATCCGGCTGTCTCTATGTCTTGTATTTTCGTATGCTCCTCATTTTTATCTAGCATATGCGACAGTCTGTTTAGGTAAAATTATTGCATAGACTTATTTTAAATTAGGTCACCAAATCAAATTTTGTAAGTCTATAGATCACGAAATTGCTATGGACAGGCATACTGGTGACACAAACTCTTGGGATGAGACCGTTGTATTTAATGTTCGTGACGATGGTCGCATGGCCCCACCGGAACAATTGAGTTCCACCGGCCTTATAAGCCGGTCTTTGTTACCCGTAGGGCAGTCTCGTACAGGATCCGTCACCCCGAGACTGGAAGCTAACCAGCATCATCATTCGTCGTGCACTTGCGGCACGGCGAGTCAACATCATACACCGGAATGGCCAGACACTACCCTGCGAGCTACAAGTGGCGCTTGATGTGGGGCCTGAAGAACATCATTGTTAACACGCAGCGAACTCATGCCCACACCATATAGTGAGCTAAGTTCTATACCATCTCCATTTAGCGATGACTCCCTCGGTCAAGAGGTGGCGCTATGCGATGGATTCACGGCTCACATGCTCACCGACTATGCCAGAAATTCTGCGGAATCTACAGCGCCACAATATAACCTGTTTTCGCCTATCAGTGACGGCACCTTTCAGGATGCCTCACAGGCGGGAACAGAGTTTAGAACTATATCGGACGTCCGCGACAGGCCACCACCATCAGGGCCGAATCGTGGACGACCCAGACAAAGACCCGATTACTGGCATGTAAATAATCCTTCAGACTACTATCGTTCACCTGTGTCATCTACGGAGGCCATATGGCCGGGTGACAATCCACATTGCAGACAACCTCCCGCACAGCCTCCTTCTAGCGCAACGCTATACTCAAGGGGGACACCGCGACATTATCGGGAGGAATCGGCACCACCTTTTCGCCGGTACATCAGTCATGCCACACATCACAACCGTCAGCCGACTGCACCACCGCCATATGAGGAATATCAGTCCTCACCTCGGGGAGAACGTCTGCGTAATCTTCACAATATTCCGCCTCCCGTCCATAGACCCATGCCAGTCTATGGTTCTACAACCAGGCAAGATTCACTAAATTGGAGTACGCGCATTCTCGCTCCTCGGCATCGACACCGACGGGAAACACCAACACCAACACCAACACCAACACCAACACCACCTGCACAATGATCAGCCTCACAATACTGGTTACTCTCACAGATACCCACACCACCCGGATTCCAACAACATCATTCTTCCCATGGTCTTGGCTGAGTCATTCTCCCTCCCGAATTTAGTGGGGGAAAATGACTGGACCAATCACAAAATACAGTTTGAGATAATAAGTCGGACTAATCAATGGAATGATCAGCAAATGGGTGCATATCTCGCCGCAAAGCTTTCCGGAAAAGCCCTTCAAGTTCTTGCAGATCTCGGGACTGACTACACACCCACCTACACCCAATTTGAACGAGCATTGATGGAGTGATTTGGCGACACTGCTCTCGGAGAAACCAGTCATCTTCAACTCAAGAATCTCCGACGACGTGCAGGAGAAACTCTTCCGGAGTTAGCTAGCCAAATCAGAAGGCTAGTCACCTGCGCATATCCGAGCACCAACACGAAAGGCGTAATCCATCTGCATCTTGACACTTTTATCAATGCATTGAGCAGTGAACCCGCTCTGAAAGAAACATTATTTGCTGGCGACCATGGTAGTTTGGCCCAATTAACGGCAACCATGGTCCATATAGAAAACTTTCTGGAGCGGGAAAAGAGTAGCCGATGCCCACCCCATCCTATCAACGGGATAGAGGGTGCAGCTATCGCCACGCACACTAGTGCTCCCCCCAGTTCATCAACACCAAACGCACAGACATCACCACAACCAGCTGTACAGAATTCCAATCAGAATCAAGCACCTGGAGGAAGGGGGCGAGCCCGTAAAGGAAGCTATAACGGGGCCCCCGGGTGCGGGAACCAGCGCAATAATAACAACGGCAACATGAAAGAATGTATAGATGAGATCAATAAGCAGATCTCCACTCAACTTAATTTAGTCACCACATTCAGCACTAACCTCGCCACCACTCATTTTAGGACAACAAACACCACCAGCACCGCACCGCCACCAAACACCTGTTACAGATGCGGTCAGCCAGGTCATTGGAGGGACCGGTGTCCTAACTGACCTCCGTCAATAATGCCTGCCCCTGACCGCAGCACACCACAACCAGAGAAGCAATCAAAATATCAAGAGCCACCTCGGTGCCCGTATTTGCTTCTCGGCTCAACTGCAGCCTTCATACAGCAACGTTCGGTGGCCAACAATCACCCACCAAAATCAGCTTTTACACCTACACCCAAATGCACGGCTTCACATATGTCAATGCTTACGATGCCTCTCACATCCACAGCATTGCCATACCCCTCTTTCTCCGCACATAACAAGCCTTCTTTCCTATGTAAAACGGCAGTGTTGGGTTGTAGCACCTCCGCTGAAACAACGGTTTTGCAAGCACCACGTCCCGCCACCAAGACAATGAATTCTCTGTGTCCCTTGGTGGTATGCAAAACACTGCCCCAGCCAACATCATCTCCCGCATCCACAGACAGCAGCGACTCAGGAGAAATGGTTCACTGCGCCTCATGGATTCGCAAGTGCCGACGTAGACGGGGAAAAACACGTCCCTGGTGGCATCACTGTTTCTTCTGTGCTTCACCGAAACATCTAATGAAGCATTGTAAGAAATGGCTTGCACAGGTGGCGCTTATCCATCATCCCATGCGCACTGCTGTCTACACTAATACAGCATACCCAGAAACAGCAACATCTCCATCATCATTGCTACCACCAGCTCCGCCTTCACCACAGCCCTCACAGCAGCAGCGACGACGAACTGGCCCTTTCCTCACTCATCCATCCACCACATTAAGAGAAGCAATTAGGAAGCAGTTAGAGTACATACAGAGTGATTCCGCTCCGACACCATTGTCGCAGACGGCGTCATTGGAAACTCTTCCACAGGTACACCACAAAGTAATATACAAGTGTGCCTGTCTGTTTAGTGGCGTTTCCACCAGTGCCACCATCGACACTGGTACTTCAATCACTGTATTTAACAAGCGCTTATATGAGAGCATCCCACCTCATAAGAAGCCTCCCCTTGAACCTACAAACATCTACCTGCAGACGGCTACAGGAGCTGATGTGCCCGTAGCCGGTGTAGACAATTTAGTCATCCAAATAGAGGAGATGCAATTCATACAGCGAGTTGTCATCACCTCTATTCACAACGATGCCCTCCTTGGCTCTGATTTCTTCAGTGCCAGCGAAGCCATCATACATTGCAAACAACAGGAACTCGACATACATGGCCGAAGAATACCTCTTGGACCGGCATCATCATTATATGACACGTGCGCTGTAATATTGTCAAGTACAGCCACAGTTGAGCCGGGACAAGAACAAATTTTATGGGCCACTGCACCACAGTTAGGAAGCAACACACACATCGCCATGCTGGAATCCGATCCTGATTATATGATTCCCTCACTATGCGCAAGTCCCCGCATGATAGTAGACACTACTAATAAGGAAAATATACCTTTTAGAGTGTTTAATGGTACCGCAGATCCCATTGGAATCACCTACACCTGCTGATGATGCACCACCACATATGATTTACCTGAACATTTACATGATTTATATCTATGCGCCACGGTTGGATTACAGCAATCACAGAAACATGAAATTCAGAAATTACTGCATAAATATCGCGATATTTTTTCCTCGGGAGACATGGATCTCAGAGATAGACTCATCTCGTATGACATTCCATCGAAACAGGCAATAATCGCCCAGTACGTCAACCAGTATGACATCTTCCCATTTATAAGGAAGCGGAAGCACACCAACAAGTGAACGACATGTTGCGGACCGATATTATTGAACCATTGCAGTTTTGTATAGACTACCACCACCTTAATGATCTTTGCATTAATGATGTTTATCCGTTACCTCGGATAGATCAGGCCTTGGATTCCTTGTCCGGAGCCAAGTGATTTTGTACCCTCAACTTAGCTAGTGGGTACAGGCAAGTAGCCATGGATGAGGCTGACATGGAAAGACCGCATTCGTTTGTAGGTATGGCCTTTTCCAATTCCGCAAGATGCCCTACAGGTTGTGCAATGCTCCCAGAACTTTTGAACGACTCATTGAGCAGGTATTAACTATTTGGACATCATGTTCTACCGCTTCCGCACGGCCAATTTAAAACTCAAACCTAAGAAATGTCATCTTTTTAGACAGAGCGTTGAGTTCCTGCGACACATCATATCCGGTGATGGAGTGGCTACTCAGCCATCACAACCAAAGGCAGTAGCAGAGTGGCCACAGCCCTCTTCAGTTATGGAGACACACAGTTTTCTTGGCTTATGCCAGTACTATCGCCATTACATCCGACATATCATTGAGATTGCATCACCCTTTTACGAGATCACTGAAAAGATCGACCATTTGAGTGGACGAGTGAGTGTGAAGGCTCCTTCAGGGCATTGAAGGAACTCTTGACGACCGCCCCGATTCTTGCTCATCCTAATCCAAACCTCAATTTCATCTTAGACACTGATGCGTCAGCTTACGCTATAGGCGCGGTTCTATCTCAGGTCACAGAAGATGGAACGGAGCAGATATTGGGTTATGGTTCACGTACTCTGAATAAAACGGAGAGAAGATACGCAACCACCAAGCGGGAACTGTTAGCAGCAGTACACTTCGTCAAGTATTATAAACACTTTCTGTATGGGTGCCCTTTTACACTCCGTACCGACCTTGCCTCACCACGCTGGCTCAGGAACCTGAAAAATCCGGAGGGCCAGGTAGCGAGATGGCAGGAATCCCTGCAGGCCTATGACTTCAATGTTGCTCACCGTCCCGGCAAGTTGCATGGGAATGCCGACGCCCTCAGCAGAATTGGCGCAGAAACTGAGCACACGAAGAGGCCGCCACCGTGGCACAGTCAACACAGCCATCTCCGGAGTTCCCCGAATTGAGGTGCGTAGAGTGGAATCCAGAGAAAATCGCACACCATCAAACAACAGACGCACAAACACAAAATATATACGCATGGATCCAGGAGGGGGTACGTCCTCCCAAGGAAACGGTAACACCACTTTCCACCATGGAAAAATATTATTACCAACGGTTCGAAGAATGTCGATTAATAAACAACATTCTGTACATTAATGACTGTCTGGTAGTCCCGGAAAGTTATCGTGATCTTATATTAAAACAACTGCATGATAACGCCAGGCATCTGGCCGTGGAAAGGACTGTTGCCCATATCAAATTGAGCTTCCACTGGATCGGGATTCGCGATAGTGTCAAGGCATGGGTTGCCGAATGTATCCCATCCCAAAGATGCGCTGTTGGCCAACACCATATCGCACCATCTCAAATTAAGATTGTTGGTGCACCATGGGAGCGAGTGGCTATCGACGTGCTCGGACCCTTGAATACGCCTGATGACGAAAATAAGTACATCCTCGTATTACAAGATTACTTTATGAAGTGGGTAGAAGCATTTGCTTTGCCAGACCAAGAGGCATCCACCATAGCGGAGGTCTTGGTAAGCAATGGTTTTTTTATGCCGGTTTGGTATGCCCTATGAGTTGCACTCCGATCAAGGAAGTAATTTTGAGAGCTGGCTCATATCAGAGCTCTGCAAATCGTTTCATATCGTCAAAACAAGGACGACTCCATACCACCCCCGGAGTGATGGGATGGTGGAGAGATTCAACAGAACTCTCGTGAAGATGCTTACCAAGGAAACACGCCTTGATTGTAGAGATTGGGACCTACGGCTCCCGTATGTACTCATGGCTTACCGCACTTCAGTACATTCCAGCATGGGTTATACCCCTGCTCGGTTAATGTTAGGCCATGAATTAGCCTTACCTCTGGATCTGGCCATCCAACGGATACCAGGAGAGAAAAATCCACCATCTCTCTATGTTGAACTCTTGCGGCAAAAGATAGAACAAGCCCATGAGTTAGTGAGAGAAACATTATCCACTGCACACCAGCGGCAAAAGACATGGCATAACCGGAGGGTGCATGGAGATCCGTATGAAGCAGGGTGGTTTGGGTACACGAGTCACAACGACCTGCAAACGTGCCAAGTAAACTGAGTTACCAGTGGAAAGGCCCCTATGTAGTAGTAGGTAAGACGTCGGATGTGACCTACCATATCCGTGCTTCGGATGGCCTGACCTCAGTCGTCCACTTCGATCGACTTAAACAATGTGTCAGTGACGACCCAGCATCAGAGCTCTGGCTGGGCGTTTCTCGTGACACCGGTACCCAGACAGATATTTCTACGGAAAATAGTATTCCCATGGTTAGCACAGAGCACCGCGGTGCCAGTTCAGTCCCACTTCTACCAAGCCAGAACGTGGGTGAAAAAGTGGCTAATGCTGACGACGATGATGAGATACGTACTCGCCCTCTCCCTCCTCAGCGTGGGTCTACTCGATCTGGGAAGTCGTATCTGAAGAGCGTTGTGTTTGTTTTGTCCAAGGGACTGGATGGAAAAGTTGTTCCTCTGATCTCTTCCCGTTCATACCCACTTCATGTTATGCCCCCCCCCCCCCATCATAGAGTTACCACAAGCGGAGGCTGAGGCTGACCCAAGCCATGCTTCCCGTGGAGTGGAACACATGGTGAATAGCATGGAAGTGAAGAATCTGGACGAAGCCTTGGCGTGTCTATAACCGCAAAACCGTACAACAATGTGTACCCGACCAATTCCCAAAATCGCGAAAACCACATACCCTCCAAGAGACACCCTCTCCCAGAGTCCCACCACCATCATCACTCCAATTCGCATCCCTCATCTATACACCAAGTTCGGACATCACCGGCCCAGTCCATTTCACACTCCACTCATCGTCTGTTAACCATCAATCTTCAGATATGAGAGAGACTGCTGTAACAGAGGAGGAGGCATCCCACACCGCACCGACCAAAATTACCACCCATGATGGGCAGGGAAGCAGCCTGTTCAGCAGACTCTTGGCTCAAATTTTCCCGGTGTCTAAATACTACGATAGGACACCATCCATCGTGTAATGGGAGATGACCACGTCCCCCTATTCAAAGGCCACCCCATCCATTCGGCCTACCATACTCCCCCATGAGCAATCAGGACATCACACCACAGACAGAACGTCATCACATACAAAGCACACCTGCCCTCAAGGCTGGATACGTCAATTCGTCATTGCGCGTACATCACATACCTACTCGGTTATACTCAGCATAACAGAGCCATTCAACACTTGCAACAACACCATTTAGCAGCACCTACCGGTATTAATTAATTAGAGACACAAAAACTCCCGCAACAGTTCCACCCGCAAAAAGATGCGGGAGAAATAATGTCTCCCACAACCCCCCACCTCCCGCAATAACAACAGACTTGGTGTTCACCAGCATTGAAAACTGGAATACACCCACTTCGCTTATAACATTAGCATCATACAGCAGCCCGGATATCCCGACAACAACATTATCATCAACAGACAACAAATCTCCCGCACACACCTTCTTATCCAGTTATGGGAGAACTGATCATATGGATATAAGGAACGCACTACAGCCATCTACAGTACGCGTCATGCGTCCAAAATTCCTCCCCCCTCCCTTTTCCCCGACGTTGTACGGAAACAGCCAAAATCTACATACTTCATCTACACGTAATAACAGTCAATATTATTAAGAGAGCAAGATATATGCATTGTCGTCAATCACGAGTAGGATTTTGATACCGAAAAGTTGAATTCGACAATGGATTGATCAAAGTTACGACAGCATCCAACAGGTCATCTGCGCTCTAAAGTAACTCTGTCCCGCCCACGGGCTCGGCCATTACAGAGTGAAATACCCTCAAGGTTTGATAAAGTTGACAATCACGCCGCCTCTTCCCCCCCCCCATTCCCGCACCTGGTGGCCAAAAAAACGTCACCTTCACCACAGCGCAAGTGTCATCCACAGATAACCGACCACGCATATCAGATTCAAATCACCAACATGTCAGAAACATAGACACTCAGGTTGACTGTATTCACAATCTCCAAACGACGGCATTGTAAATTGTAATACTGTGGCACCCACCTCCGAGTTGTACTGTAATTTAACCATTATTAAGTGGTATTAATTGTGTATGGTCTAGGCCGGGACGGAACTAGTTCTACCCATTGAGGAGAATGCTTGGCAGCCCTCCCGCTCGCAAAACGCAGCTATCTTGTCGGAATCAGTAACATTGATCTACCACCTGAATAGATCTGTTTAAACCACACATCAAATACTTACAACTTTACTGTTATATTTTTGATTAAGAACACAACTGCTCTACCGTGCTACAAATCATTAGCGCACGGGCCGGTAAAGTGGCATAAAAAATCTAACAGTATAATTACAAGGAGAATTTCAAAAATTCTCTTCTCTGCGTTCCAGTCAATAATCAACACGGGCTGAGAACTACCTATTACAGACATATAACAAGACGCATGTTTAAGAGCTCGCGCAAATAAGGGACATTATATTATAAAGATTCATGATATAACATATATATCTTTCCATATCTCGCATCTACAACTGACTACACCTCAGCAACAGTATTTTTGGCCCTTGCCATAAACAGCACATATGTTTCCGATCAACCACGTGCTTTTAGAAGCCACGTGACATTTACTGCTATTTCCAGTAAATTGGATCAATCACTTTAAAAACAAGAGCCGCCCAAAGACGCGACTACCACAGTGTGATGGAGGAGTGGCGAGGGTGAGTCAGGGTGAAAGCTGCTGACGTCACCAGGCTCCCACACACCCCATCGGACGTTCCAGCCTAAAATTAAAACAGGCAAGTTTATAAGCATCCAATCTGAAAAACCTCCTCATGCTAATTAAAAGGTGAGGCTCCTCAAAGAAAAAGTAGTACCACGGTTTTATGTTGATCGGAGGATGTTAAATGTGCTAAAATTAAGACAAAGTTAACGAGCCATTTCTCCTATAATTAAAAGTGCTCCCTTCATACGGGAAGAATTAATCCCTGGACGTCTAAGAGTGGGAAAGAGAAACTTTCCATATAGGGCTGACCAAATCACCTGTTAAAACTTCCAGGTGTGGTCATCCGCTGACTATGACGCCACCAAATAGTATAAAAGGAAACATTGTCTTCCCATCAAAACTCGACACCAGGGAAGAACAGATAGTATTAGGCTTCTTTCGTGTCAAAAAACAAATTCTGCTGTTTTATTATTAGTTCATTATTATACTTGGCCTGGAAAGTTAACACGATGAAGAGATAGGGCATTGGATTTTGAGCAAGGTTCCCGCAGCCACCTACCATGCGGGAACGAGATGTCACTCCTCGAAGATTTAGCGTTGTCAGATTCATCTGAAGAAGAATCGGTACCAGTTCAAAAACGATTCCCGTGCAGCTCGTTATTAGCTAGCAGACAACCCAGTACCAGAACTTTTACGAGAAAATCCGACCGCACACTTCATGTTAACAAGGATCATCTCCTCCAGTCAGCCTTCTGCATGACGTGTCAGTATCTTTACACCACTACTCGTTACGGAGTGACCCATGTGCTCCGTCATCATCACCGTGTGTTAGAAGTGACATTAGTTCCCGGGGAAGAAACCGAGGATTGTGCCGCTTTAGCCATGCGTTTCAAATCTCGGTTTCCAGTCAGAGTTCTCCCGACCAAGAGGATGGCCTGCACGAAGAACACTACCCATAGATATCCCATTAGTCATCATCCTCCCGTGGCTACCGTGAGCAATGTACCGGCGGCAAGACATGAAATCGCACCCGCAGCCACGTCGGGAGCGCTACCAGTCACTACATCAACACCGGTCCTGAAGCGGAGGAAGAAGCGAAAGTCCTCCGCAGAATCCCGTCTGGCAGCACCCGCATGAGTAATTAACCATCAAACTACAGCCACTACACCCGCACCCATAGTGTCTGAAGCAATTTCAACCAGTCAGCTGATATCGGTAGTCATCACGACCTGTGGGAATGGAAATTCCAAGTTACCCGCAGTCACCATCACCTTCAGACCTTACCATAGACGAGGGACCGGGACCATCACAACCTGCGTCAATTAGCATAACTCCAACTCGTGTTATCCAGCATCCGCCTCCTAGCCTTTCTGACCCAGCCATCAGGAAGGGAACCACGCCAGAACGACCATACGCGGGAAAGAGATGTATCGCCCACACACCAGGACATTCATCTCGGAAGATGTCATCTCCTACCATACCCGCTCCTGCATCATTGCCTCAGCCTATGATTCAGCTCACCGCCATCACCACAACAGCCACCGAAGCCACCACGACGACCACAACGACAACAGCATCACCTGCCTTGACAACCACTAGCACCACCGCTGCTTTACGGACAGATATTTTAGCACCCACCGTAACTGTGACAGACATTATAGACGCTCATATTTCCGCCACCATCACTTCAGACATTTCCGAAAGTGCCAGTGATAGTGAACGCATCTTAGCAATGATAGTGCATCCACCGTGACCAACCACCGTCAGTCGCGGGACCCAGCCTCAGTGGGGAAATTTTGCAGCAGAGGTGTAATCATTTGTGATACAGCAGAAACATCAGTGGTGCGATTCATGGAAGCGTATTAATTGTTACTTTATTTTTGAAATACTTTTCTTTTTATTATATATGTTAGATCAATTGAATCCCGTCACTAGGATGACTACGGTTATCCGACACAGCCGTGCACTTCGGTGCCCAGCTGTGTCCCACAAAATGAGCACTGCGGACTCCGGTGTTGTAAGGACGTCGTGTGCGATGTAAAGAATACAACATCCTGCAGTGCAATAATGTCATAATCCCATCATGCAGTCTCAGCTATGCTGGGGCTGCCTGATAAACTAGCTTTTTAAGTTATTATTATTATGTTCTATTTTTCTTCTTATTTTTCTTTCTGTCTTAGATGTCAGGACGGCGATGGGGTCAGCGGGAGCTGCCGGTTGCGGACCCACTATAACGGGCCGCAAATATATTTTTAATCAGAGATATGTGTTGCGTACCCCTTTATTTACCCAGGGTGCGCAAGTAATTCAGAAGTAATTTACTAGATACCCCGTAAGGGTATGTTACATGGAAATTTATATATACATATATATTTTATATTATTATATATTAAACTTAAATTGTGGTACGTTGGTGCTTGGGTGTTCTCTGCAGAGATAATAATTATCCGCACCCAAAGAGAACACCCATGCGAGCTATTGTTTAGGATCATTTACTAAATAAAGTTGCAGCACGCACCAACATATTAAAACACAATAAAAAAGACAAGGCCTGGAAGAATAATTCCAGGTCAAAAATTGAAAACTAAAGGTATGCCTCCCTTCTCTACTTTGGCACCTCTATGTGCTCTGTCTCTTGAATATGCGTCTAGCGTCAGTACTCCTCTCCGGCCACATGCCTACCCGGGAAGTCTATAATTCCCACTTAGCATATGACCATGCATCGATCCGCAATGCCCAATCGTTTGCCACAGATGTCAAACTAGGAGGGGGGGGGGAGGGGCGGGTGGTGTAGTTCGGATCGACTGGGCGGGTACCGGCTGTACCAGGCCAGCTGGGTAATTGTCGCCCGTCCTGGACTCGTTCCATGAACACGCCCCCTGGGTAGAGCCATAAGTGTATATGAGCCTATGAGAGAGATTGCGTTGTAAAAACGACTAAGTCCGTTAAAGCACATAGTGCGCATGCTTAGATGCTATTTTAACAGAGCATGTAGTTTACGACCAAGATGGGGTGACGCTTTTAGTGTACCGAGATGGTACCTTGTAATCCGTTTTACTTACCTGTTCCCGCTGAATCTGGCATTGATCAAGACCAGAATTCGACGGGCTTTTTAAATCTGTAAATCATTTCAAAATCGGTTACGAAATGGCTGAGTTATCGACGGAAACCCCCTTTTGATTATCTTCAAAATATGGTCGTGACGTCATAACCACGTGGACGCAGAACTTCTAGAATGTTCTAGAACATTCGACTGCACTATTATTAGCTAAGCGCTGATTGGCTGTTGCTCGACGGATGATTGGTTGGAGCCTGCGCCTGTGATGTCATGAGTAGTATGAAAGGAGACGCGATCCAGAGATCGAGAGCATCCTCGGCCATGGGCCGAATAGGTTGGACCTGTTCCAGCTACGATCAGCACGACATTACGCAGATCTCTTCGCCTTCCATCGGTTTCTCCCCCGTAGCTAGCAGTACTCCAACCCACCACACTAAAAGCAATTTTGTAACTCCTGTCCTTGCTGGAGCATTTTGGAACTTTCTAGTTATTGTTCACGAATATATCAAGAGCTACTTCAGAACACGAACTTGCAGTGAGGCCTTTACGGCCTGAAAATGTGATTCTACAGATGTAGAGGCAGCGATGTTCTTTGGTGGATGACTCGCCGGATCTGCTGGTCATGCCAAAAAGTGGATATTGAACCGTCCCCAAACTGATGTCGTGCAAGTTCTTCTAAACTTTCGACCGCAGCAAGTAAACTTTGACCGGTACGTCTTCAGAGCTGGTTGATGTACCCCGCACCGTTAAGCTTAGTTTTGTATCTTCATCTGCATCTTACAACTCCCGCTTATGGTCGGGTTGTTATCAACTTCCATTCGTACCATCGGTGTACGGGAACTTTCTTCATGGCAGCAATGTTATTGTATCTCTTGCTGACTACTCGTTAGACATTCTATATTGTGATTACAGTCCTGAGTTCGATCCGCTCCCTTCATGAGCTGCTTGCGGGAATCCTGTTTGCGGGAACCAGCCTGCAGGAACTTTCCAGCTTCCTGAGAATGCATCAACTCACGTCAACCTAAGAGTGACGTATCAATTTAAGTAACATGATAGCCCGACTTAAGGATGTCTACCGATTATTCAAGTAACCATACTTAACATTTTAATTATTCCATTAAATGCATTTTTCTTAATTATATCGTACCCGTATAAATGGTCCCGATTACTAAAAGGTACCGTAACGGTCTTAGGACCGCTAGTTATAATTTCTGTATATGTTTATAGTTATTATCATTTTCTCTAAGGTGTTTCCACTAACCGCACCTATAATTCTGATCATTCTACACTGTATTGATTGTTCTGGTTAGTTTATATATATATATATATATATATATATATATATATATATATATATATATATATATATATATATATATATATATATATATATATATATATATATATATATATATATATATATATATATATATATATATATATATATATATATATATAGATAGATATATATATATATATATATATATATATATATATATATATATATATATATATATATATATATATATATATATATATATATATATATATATATATATATATATATATATATATATATATATATATATATATATATAGATAGATAGATAGATAGATACCAGTGGCCATCAGTTCTTATGTTTTGTTTAAGTTATATAAAATATAGGACTGCAGTTTACGTAGGAAACACTATACAGCGACACTTATATATGCAGCACTTTCTTCCACTATCAACAATTTTTCACTGAGGTCGCTGTCCGTGCTATAACTCTGTTTAGCCCGGCATGTTACCGACTAAAACCTTTTCTATTCAGCTCCATTTAGTAGGTTTAATATGATTAGAGACAATTTCTTCGTTAGGAAATCTGTAATATACGCCTCTTTCCTGGTAGTTGCGATAATTTAGCCCCGCACTCCGGCAAGATTCATATCTCTAAGATAATGTCTCTCTTCATGTTCCACTAAGCCTTGTGGCTTCTAAATTGTTTGGTTGTCCCTACCCACACCGTGGGCTGATCCGACCCTGGGAAACTGTTGGGTTTCCAAGCGGTGATTGCCAGGGTGTGGTATCACATACATTCCCTGTGTATACTCGGATACTTAGTAGTAAGCACTTCTGCCAATGTAGGAAAGCACTGCGCAAACATATCTTAATTATTATTTCTCTTTTATTTGCTGAACAATCCTCCCACACTGCAGTGCAAAACTTGGCAACTTGTATTTAAACCTAACGACAGGTTAAACGGTTAGTTCCATAGGACCGGGTGATGGGCGAGATGCGCATTCCCACCGAATTCCATAAGACTGTCTGGGCACGATATTTAGATCTGCCACGCCCTCACGGGAAGGACATTTACAGTGGGTATTTGTCTCTCTTGCCCCCACCATAACGATAGATCAGTTGCCTAAACTGCTTTTGTGAAAAGTAACCAGTGTCTTGTAACGTTTTATGTGGTTACAGAGCAAGATGTCCGGATTCTTATCCAGTTCGGAGATCTTACTAAGTAACATGTATGAGCGCTGTCTTCAGTATTGATGTCTTAGGGCATCCGTTCTCAATGACAGCCATATCTAACGGCTAGGTAGACACCCGCCATTTGTGGCCTAAAATAGTTTGTGTCACTAAAAACTAAAAGTGAGATAAGCATGGAAGAAGGCCCACATAAATAAAGCGGCAACTACTAATTCAGCATACTAATAATTACATAAGACAGTTACGTGGGAATCCTTCGGGAATCGTTCATCCCATCTTCATGTAAAACAGCACACACCCCTATATTCATAATCTCACTAGGTATGGTCTTTTCTTTTCAGCATTTTGGTTAAATATTAGAGTGGGCCCATTTTTGCCTACTACTCTTCTCCCACTTTAAGCAGTGGCGACACCTTGCCATGACGGAGGCCCGCATGAGGCACTTGCCTCTCGCAAGGATTCAGTGACGACGGCCCACGCAAGGATAATACTTCTCACCCAAACTAGCACTAGGAGTAGTGCACGCGTCAGGCACATGATTTTTCGCCACTACAGAAATAATTTGTGGGGGGGATACCTCTGCGGACCTACGAGTCTGTGTAGTACCTCCGGGAGACCCACGTTTAAAAGTTCATCCAGCTGTCTCTATGGCTTGTATTTTTGTATGCTCCTCATTTTTATCTAGCATACTCGACAGTCTGTTGAGGTAAAATTATTGCATAGACTTATTTTAAATTAGGTCACCAAATCAAATTTTGTAAGTCCATAGATCACAAAATTGCTATGGACAGGTATACTGGTGACACAAACTCTTGGGATGAGACCATTGTATTTAATGTTCGCGATGATGGTCGCACGGCCCCACCAGAACGATTGAGTTCCATCGGCCTTAGGAGCCGGTCTTTGTTACCCATAGGGAAGTCTCGCACAGGATCCGTCACCCCGAGACCGGAAGCTAACCAACGTCATCATTCGTCATGCACTTGCGGCACGGTGAGTCGACAGCAGTCGGAACGGCCCGACACTACCCCACAAGCTACACTCCATTCAATATTGCTCTCTGTCTTCTACCCATTAAAAAGCTGTAATCCATTTTAGGATCTTCTCTTGAATTCCATACGCTGCGAATTTATTTAATAGTCTTTTGTGCGGAACACTGTCGAAGGCCTGTTCACAGTCCATATACACACAATCTAAGGATTCTCTGCCATTGAACATCATTGTCCAGTCTTCCATTAATAGTAGTAGCAGTGTTGTACATGACCTGCTAGATCTGAAACCATGTTGTTGATCACAGTAAAGCTGATTCACGTCCATGTGCTTGACAACTTTATCTCGAATAATGGTTTCCATAATCTTACAAGCTATGACTGTGAGACACACGGGTCTATTAGTCCCTACCGATGATCTGGGACCTTTCTTATAAATTGCAACTACATTTGCTTCGAGCCATCTGCTTGGTAAAGTTGATGTTTCTAGAGATTTTTTGAAGAGTAGTTGTAATAGAATAGCAATTTACTCTTTTGTTTCGACCAGCATTTTAGAATGTAGATTGTCCTGTCCATCCCATTTTGTTGCATTAAGTTTATTCAGGATCTTTTTTACTTCTTATATTGATATGTATAGGTCTAATAGCTCTGTTTGGCACTGTCGCTGTTCTAGTGCAGGTACTTCATTCGTGTTTTCTGTGCTGAAGACTGAACTGAAAAAGGAGTTGAGTGCATCTGTCTTCTGTTGGCTGGATGCTAATTTAGTACTATCTTCACTGTCCAGGTCAAACACTCCAGATTTCACTTAAGTTTTGATTTAGCATAATTGGGGTTTTTGTTTGAATTGACAGTTTATTTTCAGAGCTGTTTTTAGCCTCCCTAACTTCCTTTGTAACCACCTTCCTTGCCTCGGTAAATGAATTATAATTAGCTTCTGACCTGCCCTTTTGATCTTCTCCATGCTTTTCTTTTCTGTGTAATCGCAGCTGTTGCCATTCGATTCATCCACTCTGGTTTGTGATTATTGATCGGTTTTACTAATGGTATATTCTTTCGTATAGCTACTTTTGTAATGTTCTCAAAGATGTTCCAAGCCTTATTTATTTCCCTGTTATTAAATTCCTGTATCTCGTTACCAATTCTTATGCCCCTTTGTAAACTGTCATAATTTCCCTTGCAATGATTGTATCTATGATAGACCTTTTGTTTGTCACTGTATAGGTATGTATCAAAAATCAAGGTAATATGGTCAATTTTTCCGATAGGATTATCATAAATAATGTTCTGAACCATATTTTCCTCATTTGTTAAAATTAAATCCAAGACACTAGGTATATTCCGTTGCCTAAAACTTGTAGGTCTGTTCACGTGCTGATACAGACATGTTTCGTTTAATGTTTCAAGAAATTTATTAGCATCACTTTCTGAATTTGTTGGCATATTAACTTCCCAATCTATGTTTCTGTAGTTAGAATCACCAATCACGAAAAGATGGGTATGGTTATGCATTGTTGCCTGCTTAATTAACTCAATTAGGTTTATCATTGTTAACTTTTGTCCTGTATACACAGCCAATCAGGAGTTTGTTATTCGTATCTAATATTACTGTGACCCACACTGATTCTTGAAAGTCAGTGCTTGCTAAATTAGTCTGAGCTGACGGAATATTGTTCGATATAAAAATGCAGATGCCACACAGATTATGATCTGCTTTGTAGAATGTATATACTGGCAATTGTAATTCTGCATCATCTACTAAATCTTTCATGTTTTTTGGATATTGTTAAGTGAGAGCTACTATATCTGGTTTAACTGTATAACTCTTGGTGATCAACTCGTCCTTTTTGCCGAGCATTAAATCTATATTTGTGTACAAAACTGCAATCTTCTCTTCTGTTCCCTTCAAGTTAAATTGTTCATCTGAATTATCTACATTTGTGTCTGGGCTAACGTATTTATAATCATTATTTACATAAGAGCTTGTATCTGTTTCTATATGTTGTGATCAAACCAACAGTTATATGACTCGGCGTAACATCTTTGGTCGATTTTACAAGAGACGAAGGTTCTTTTAAACTAGCTTGCCGCCATGTTTCATTCGGAGAAATAGAGACGACGAAATTAGTCAATTCAGGAACATATAAACATACAGGAATTTTTCACGGTAAACCAGAAAAACACGGATTCAAGGAATTAACAGATCATAATGTGACAGGGCCATTATATTTCTGATTTTCCAATGTATTGAAAAAATATGGGAAATATCCTTTGACGCTTAATAAATCAAACATTTTTGGAAAGCTGCACAATGAACTAGGAATGAAATGGCGATCTCTATATGGAAAACGTATTTTTCTTCCATTTAGAATCATGGAGATGGGAGTAATCTCAGAATTAGTGTATAACCAACGAAGCACAAAGTGTAAGTCAAAGCCTTGTGCGTTATGCGCTGAACAGATATTGTTTTTATGAATGACAACAATCTTTTGTGCGTGTTATTATCATAAAATGGTTTCATTTCTAAAAGTTATGCCATGAAATCAGCCAAAGCTTCTTCAGAGAAAACTAACTCACATGCATTACTGTCACATCCAGGACAATACTTGTCTGTTTCTTTTGCAAAGCAATCTGAACAAACTCGCGGAATGATAAGGTAATTCGTGATAAATTTATCAGATTCAAAACATGTTTTCCCATCGAGAAAAATATATTTCTCGTCAGGGCTCTTTGATGTTCCTTTAACTTTCAACATGTCTTCTAATACACTATTAGGACAAGTTAAGAACAGTCATATAGCATTTATGGCTGTATTAATAAATTCTTTACAAGTGTGACATTTAATTTGGCCGCAAACATGCTCTTCATTCAGCTTTATATGTTTAAAACATGTTTCACAAGCCTTAATATCAGAGCAGGTGCGAGAATTATGTTTTTCAAAACATTCTTTGCTTCTACGGGAATTTTGAAATTTTCAGCACAGTTTAATAGGTATGTTAGTCGCTGAATGTAAGGCACTGCCATGCTGAAAGAAGTGCTCAAATTCACCATTATATTCACCATACAGGATGAAGCTGAATATTGTTAGCTTCTGTTTGAGGTGTAGTGTGGTCGGAATACGCAATTTCAATTACAAGTGTACACACTAAGCATGTATTATCGAAATTTGCTACTTCAACGAATCCGTGTTTTAACATTACTTTGAGTTTGAGGTCTTTTAGTTAATGCTTTTTTGGATCACCAAAGCCTGTACCGCTTGGTGTTTCAATATGGTAAAATTATAAACAACTTATCTAATAGAACTTCTGTATTTATCTGAGCAACTTTTATTTGATTCTCAAGCATTAACTCACCACTTCTTTCACTAACTATCTGAAACTCAAAAGAATATAAGGGTTTTAAGCCATGGGTGACTTAAATTCACTCTGTTATAACGATAGGGTTCAGCGCATGAAATAAAATGGTAGCATCAATACCTTCTTCATTTAGTTCTCACTCAACACCTGACATATTACTACCCGCGTGCATAATGCCTCGGATATAGGTTCCAGTAGTGGTGGTGTTGGCGGTGGCCCAGTTGATGGGAGCTTCAGTGATGGTGGTGTTGGCGATGGCTCATTTGCTGACAAGGGAGGCGAATCTCCCAGATGCGTGCTGATTGGTAGGTCCTTCTGGGTTAATCCTATGGGGAACAGGAGGTGTGTGCGTGCGTGCGTGCGTGTGCGTGTGTGCATGCGTGCGTGCGTGCGTGTGCGGGCATGGGCGCGCGAGCGGGCGCATGGGCATATGTGCGTATGCGTGCACGTGCGTGTGGATGTGTTATGTGCACATATGGGAGGAAAGGGGCCACAGGTAGCTTTCGAGCTTTGCTGCTTGCGTTCAAGCCAAGCTCTTGTTAAGCGTCTCTCTCTCTCTCTCTCTCTCTCTCTCTCTCTCTCGGGCACTAGTGTGTCGAGGTGGGGCAGAAGCGAGAGAGAAGGCACGAGGTCAGGCCATCGCTAACCGTCACTATTCATCTCGTCGGTCTAATATATATACATATATATATCTAAGGTTAGTTGGTTATAAGTCATTTCACTCATTTGGTGCTGAAAACCAACTGTTTCCACAAAGGTCTGCTTAAAGTGGAACAGTCATGCTTTAGTGGTCTAAATAATGCGCGGGGTGGGGGTTGGGGGTGGGGGTGGTGGAAAGAAATTTCCGTTTGGTCTTTGCCGCCTAGTCGATCCAAAGTTCTCAGCAGACGTCCAGAGGCGTGTGTGCCTACTTCTAACGCTTTAGTGGGGGACCTGTGCGCGGATTAAGGCCTCAGTCAGTTGCAGACGGATGTGATCACTTAGATTATGTGAGAACCTCTTCCCTCGCAGGATCAGACAAATCTTTGACTCGGGGATTTAGACCAACTTGAGCGATGCCAAAAAGCGCTTAATGCGGTCCAAGGGGTGGTTCTCATGAGTTGCAGACGTGCAAACAGACTCGTGTAATTAAAGAGGAAAGCGTTTAGTAGAACCTCCGCTGAGTCTGCACCCAAGAATTCAAAGTTTTATGCATCACTTTCTCTTTGTCTTGACCAGTCATCATTAACACGTGAAAGTTAAACCTTCAGGCTTTCTAGAGGTACCAAACATTTCCAGAAACATTTGTGATCATGACCATTACGAGGAAGAAGTCGTGCAAAGATCATGTATATAAAAGACCTAAAAATGTCCACCCAGTCATCGACATTGCGCAAGCGTAGCCATGCCCCGTTCTATGAAAGAAAACCTGTTTATTACAGGGGTACTCCCAGTGGCCCGGTGCATGCGTAGAGGAGGCAAATCGTGTCTTGGACATTCTTCCCATCGTGCATGCTTGGGGCTAGTCCTTCCCGTTACTCGACCACACTAATCTTACTATGGCACTTGCTGATGGTGTGATGCCGTAGCGCATGCTATACATTTGAAGTGCACATCGACTCAAGTCTATTAGACACATCCAGGAACATGACGTAAAAGTGCATGTCAGAATCCGATGACGTAGACATATTGAAGACAATAAAATATGGCACGAGGAAGGATTCCCTCCCACCGATCAAGCTCCATGGCATCCTACCCAGGGTAGCTACGGGTATTTTTTTAGTTATTCTCTCTGGGAATTTCTTGCTTTTAATGAGCATAAACTTATTTTTTATTTGAAATGAAATTTTAAATAAACACACCACCCGTTCACTCATTCACGAACTCACACTTGTATGCGGACACGCACGCACGCACGCACACACACACATGCACACACACACCCACGCGCGCGCGCGCACACGCACGCGCGCGCTCATACACACATGAATACCCGCATGCAGGCACGCGCGCACTCTCGGTTGGTTCTCGAGAGCGTAGGGTGCCATCCATCACACTATCTAAAGAGTGTATGCGCCATCCACCCCAACCTCGACAGAAAGGCCTTAATTCCGGGGACATTTTTTGCCTCAGATTTACGTTGTTGGGACTCTTCTAGGAACAAAACCTAGGTCCCCACAATTACGGTGGCTTAAACAATCGGGATTTTTAAAGCATGAAATGTCCAAATATGCATTTATGTTTTCTGTAGCCCATAAAGAATGTGTGGGTGATGTAGCTCTTACACGCCGTCACTCACTTTTCAATGTCCTCACCCAATATACTCATTCTCACTTTTTAATGAGTACTGATTGATGCATACTAACAAGTATGAAATCCAGTACAAATTGAACTAATCAACTTTTGCGAGCTATTGTTGCATGGCCATTGTTCAATCACGACTGGCATTAGCGAGTGAAGTCACGTAGAAGCGCAATTCATCACTGGGATAATATCTTGGAATGAAGATGTCAAGAGTTTAACTACGCGACATATATCCATAATTCTGACAGGAAATTTAACCAACTGCATGTATGCCAAATTCCTGACTATTTGCGTGCGTGCGTGCGTGCGTGCGTGCGTGCGTGCGTGCGTGCGTGCGTGCCGGTGGCTGGGAGGGTGGTGTGTGCATGCGTGCGTGCGCGCGCGCGCGTGTGCATGCGTGTGTGTAGCGAGATGTTGAAATGTGTGTTTGTGTGCGAGTGTGAATGCATATGTGTAAATGGATGTACATGCAATCTTGTCAGCGCGTTGGCTCAGAGTTAAGAATTCTTGCATATTTTATTACTGAGCTTTGCCATTTTTAAGCGAAGTCATATGGTCTAATTACTACAAAGATCATTGAGATGATGATAGTAGCAAAGGGAAGAGATACACGTTTTATTGGTCCTCCGTGGATACGAATGATGCGGGACCTAATTGACCATATATGTAGTTCCCAAAAGGGGCCTATTCTGGGGCCTGTAGTCAACTGACTACTAGATAACAAGCAGCTGACGAAAGAAAGCTGGGAGAGTTGTCCTGGTCAGTGTTTGTGACAACATGTGTATAAGGAAATACATCTAAGATAGATTAACCCTTTAACTCTTGAATTTATTCAAGAAAATTTCAATTTTCTCATAGAAAATGTCCTTTTGCAGACCAAGAGAAGATTATTTTTGAAATTTTACCACTGGAATGCCTGGGTCGGTTATCGAGCCAGTCATTCCAGTGGTACATTTTCAAAAATACTCTTCTCTTGGTCTGCAATTGGACATTTCTCAAGACCACTATAGAAGCTGTTATTGGCTGATATGAGTGTTAAAGTGTTAAATGTTGAATGAAATGTGTTTTATTTATATATTTATTTATTTATTTATTTAAACTGTAAAAAGCTAAACATGAGTTGAGAACCGTTGATGTGCTGCTTGCGAATTAATTGTGAGAAATGCAAGCATATATGGTCTCTCCTAACCTATAACCCTATGCACAAATGACAAAACAACAGTTTTGCTTTACATAGTCAGCCGCCGTAGTTTAATATTTTCAATTGAATATACAGTTACAAATGTAACTACGTTAACCTTCATAGGTGTGCTAGACGTCAAGGAAAAACCGGATGGCTGTTTCCGGAAACCTGTGTCCGTAGCTCTCATTGACATAGCACACCTCAGGTAGGATGACTGACTCCATCCTGATCCAGGACTCCATCCTGAAAAATATAAGCAAAATATCCACAGGACACATTCACTCAGGCCCCAAGCCGAAACGTAGAGACAGTAATTATAGACTATACAGTCGAAACGTCAACGAGTATATGTCCCTCCTAACCTATAGGTCTATGCACAAATGACAAAACAACAGTTTTACTTTACTCAGTCAGCCGCCGTAGAAAAATTACAAAGAAAGGGAAATCGCCTTCTAAGAAACTCCTCAGATCTATTCAGATTCAAAGAGAAAGTTAATGACGTTTATCTTCAAATAACTAAAATTATGACGTTTATTTTTTTTAATAGCTCACTCGCTAAGATAAGGAAAATTTCCATGGACATGTACGAAAAAACGCACGCACATACACACTCACAGACTCACAAAAAACAAAGATGTAAGGTTACATAAGGTATTTTACCGAATAATAGTTCTATGGAAAGAGCTCGTTCGCGAGAAATAATCCCGAAAATTCTTAAATATGAGTTACCTTAAGACAAATAAAATGTGAAACACATTAGGCTTTCATAAGCCAGGTTCTGGCTCACCGCTAACCTGCTTTCCAGCGAATCGCAACATAGCCAACTTTCGCCGCACCACCTACTATGGCCTTTCCAACAACAATCGCCGACTTACTTATTTGGCACCACTCACTCCCCCACCCCACCCGCTGCACCCCAGCTCGCAACGCAGGCAGCCAAATTGGCATTCCTTTTTACGTCCTTAAGATTTCGTAAAATAACCTCTCTGGCGTTTGTGTAAGTTAGCGGTCTGTTAACCAATGGCAATCTACATACGGATTCTGACTTAATAATAGCCATAAAATAACCTCTCTGGCATTTGTGTAACTTAGTGGTCTGTTAACCAATGACAATCTACATAAGGTTTCTGACCTATAATAGCTCTAAATAGAGAGCTGTAGCTCGCCAAATCAATACTAGCTAACTTCGCGAAAGGTGCCAGCGTACTATAACGCCAAGTTACCCAATTTAATTTTGAAATGATAATCTGACTAACTTATTGTACTGGTCCATCTTACTATTATGTGTATTGAAATATGCTTTTCAATAAAAGAAAGACGAGAGCATTTTAGATTAATCAATTAATTGCAACTAATGAATCCACAAAAACACCATGGTAAGGTCTCTGAAAATCAATAAATGGCTAGAATTCATTACACTTTTGGCACAGCTTGATTACGTCTGACCGCATATCGTCTTGACAACTGACTTGCTACATTTTGTCTTATCTAAAACGTTCATTCAAAAGATGAGTAGAGGTATCTGGCTCAAATTTCGAGCCCATTTAATAGCATAAACTAAAGCTGCTATAATGCCAAGTGAAGAGTCAATTGTTCTGGTCAAATACAATGTCACATATATTGCATTACCTGGCATTGGCGACAATTGACCTCTGTCCTTCGCAAACTGCTTCATGTTTCACAAAATGTACCCAATGCTTCTTGGTGGTAAGATTCCTGCGATGCGATGTAGTTCAGTGTCATTCGCACCAACGGTGGCTGCTATCTGACTATTTAGGCACAATCCTGCCAAAAAATGATAATAACGTTAACATACATTCAAACAAAAGTATACTTGGGACTCTGGAAGGAAAAAGGAAATGAAATGTGTTACATCTACCTTTTTTATAATTGTACCATAAGCATCTCTAAACGCGAGTACTGGATAACATTACCGAATCTGGCGCATAGCTCCATTCTGGTGCCACCAGATTCTTTCGACACATACGCTGATTCAGCTTCGAGTTTTTGAAATACAAAATGGCCAAATGTGGTGGAGGCACGACCCCATAATGATCTTTCCCCCTGGACTGCACACATGTGCAATTATTTACAGTTCCCTCAAAGGACCGTTACAGAGTTAAAACGCATACACTTGCAATTATAGTCGCTTGCAATATTGTCAGTAGTCTGGGGATCAAACACAAAGTTCATAAAAGCAAATGCTTCATCTGAAATTTCCAAGTAAATTCTTCATCTGAAATTTTCAAGTCGTCACAATCTCCACATTTACTCAACATAATCCGCTCGATTATTCAACCCTGTAGATAGACAAAGGCCCAATGCTGGATCTTTGACAACTGCCACACATCTTTAGCGATGTCTCGTGCAAATGCAACGCTTTGCTACCAGCCTGAAGAACCGTTACAACATTGTGGTTACCTGTAACCACTGCACCAACTGGTTATACAAACATGCTTTGTTGGCATTCAGAACTCTTGTAACTGCCTCGAATTCTCTCCAAATGGAGCGCACACTCTGTTCGTCAACTGACCCGAGACTCATTAGATCAAATCAATCATTCTCAACAACAACAACAACATATTTTATGACCTGACCCAACAGCGTCGCTGTAGCATGAAATTACAACATCTTTAGGCCTGCCTGCCTGCCTGTCTGTCTGTCTGTCTGTCTGCCTGTCTGTCTGTCTGTCTATCTGTCTGTCTGTCTGTCTTTACATTGAAAAATAACGCATTGGCACAGGAATTTAATTACAAATTTCTTTGCCTAAATTTGTCCTATCGAGACCAAGTTTAGATTTACTTAGAGTGGTCCCCCCTTGAGATTAGTTGGGGTAAAGTGAATTAATCAGTAGGTCGCTTTAACAGGTAAAGGCTGGGATTGATCCTACATTATAGAGAAATCAGACACACGAATGCACACACATACACGCACGCACGCACGCACGCACGCACGCACGCACGCACGCACGCACGCACGCACGCACGCACGCACGCACGCACGCACGCACGCACGCACGCACCTGAACGAATGCACGCAATAATACATGCACACAGTAATACATGCACGAATGCACGCAATAATGCATGCATGAACGCATGCACGAACGGACGCACGAATGCATGCACGCACACACCCAGGCACTAATGTACTCACGAATTAATGCACCCACACCCACATACACACGCACACATACACCCACGCAAGTATAGATGCACACACGTACGGATGTACGAGCACACACCCATACACACATACGAACAAACGCCCGGACGCACGAACGAACGAACGAACGAACGCACGCACGCACGCACGCACGCACGCACGCACGCACTCACGCACTTTTGCAGACACAAAATTAAAAGATGTCCTACGGATATGATTTCATGTTGCCCCACCATTGATTTTGGTTGGGATTAGATTTATTTAAGAATAGGTAGGGAGGGATGAAACCTTGTCATTGTTATCAGGAACCATAAGGTCTAACTTTGATCTTACTAGCAAATCTTTCAGGTTTGGATTTCTATTGTAAGCTATTACTGGTCGTGCTTTGATCGGTTCCTTTAATTTAGATTGCAACTGTGAATATTCGTCTTTCATGGTTTTCGCTAATTCAACATTACGTCTATTGTATATGAGTTGAAATGGGATAATTTTGTTCTTTTGTGATATTCCCGAATCTACATTTATTCCAAATGGTGCTTTTGTTTGGAGTGTTCTAATCCAATGGCCCTCTCGGATTTTGCGAAACGAACTCGTTTCTTCCTCACTATCGAAGGTCGGAATCTGTTCTATTGGCATGATTTCAAAATGATGTTCAACTGAATGATCCGGAAGTTGGAAATGTTGAGCAATTGGCGTATCTGCTGAGGTGTTAATATCAGAAACGTGGCGTCTAGCACGCACTCTAAATGCATTTTTTGTTTCACCAACATACTGTTTCTGGCAAAGGGCACAATTGATCAAATAGACTACATTCTCAGAATCACAATGCATATTAGTTCGGATATGATATTCATTTTTAGTTTGAAAGCTCAGGAATGTTTGTTGGTTTACAATATAGTTGTTTACTTTGCATCTATATTTGTCGCATTTAGAAACTGATCCATCGCACATGATTGGTTTATTGTGTTTAATTTGGACAGGTTCAAACTCGGGTCCGCTATGAGGTTTTAGATTTTCAAGCTCATTGATGGTGTCTGCTTTAATTTTTCGAAGAAAACGGGCTGAATAGCCTCGTGCTTTCAAAGCATCAAACAGAGTAGAGCATGCACTATTCAGATTTTGCCTGTTGCTAGAGTTTCGAAAAAATCTTATGATTTGCGATTTGATCAAACCTTTAAATGTGTGTGGAGGATGAAATGATTTTTTGTGAAGCAGCTGATGTGAGTCTGTTGGCTTAAATAATACTTTATATTCTAATTTTCCAGAGGAATCAAATTGAGGACCCTTATAGATCGTGACATTTAAAAAGTCAACCGATGTTCCACTAATAGTAGCTTTTAGCTTGATGTTTGAATCTTGGTTATTTAAAATGCGAAAAAATTCCCAAAAGTCTTCTTCTGAATGTTGCCAAACTATGAAGATGTCATCTAGATATCTGAGGTAAAGAAGAGGCTTTTTGGTTGATTTGTTCAGTGCCTCCACTTCCCACTCCGCAACATAAATCGTGGCAAAATTTGGGCTGAATCGTTTACCCATTGCGCATCCACAGATTTGAAGGTAATTTTCACCATTAAATTGGAAATCGTTTCCTTTAAGACTTAGCTCTAATAATTTTAGAATTTCCGTGTCTGGTCGATCTGGATCAGGAAATTTGACAAAAGAATTCTTAATAGCATTGACTCCAGCATCAATATCTATATTGGTATACATAGCATCTATGTCTAATGTGACTAAATATGCATCTTTCGGAACTGACAATTTGGATAACTTTGAAAGAAAGTGTTCAGTGTTCTTGAGAAAGCTCTTGTGTCTATTAGCAATGGGCTTTAAATAGTAATCAATATATTCTGAAATGCCATAAGACTCACTGCCACAGTCTGAAATGATGGGTCGTCCAGGAGGTGTCAATGGATCTAACCAGGTGCTGATAGGTTTATGGATTTTAGGCAAGATATAAAATGTCCGATTTTGTGGATTATTCTCACCTAGCAGATACTTTAGCTGTTTCTTATCGATGTACTTATCTGTATGCAATGAATTAAGTATTTCAATGAAATTTTGTCGGTTTTGAGGCCAAATTAAATTATCAAGTTTTCTGTAATGCCTGGTGTTAGTTAACTGCCTTTCGGCCTCGCGGATGTAGTTTTCTCTAGACATAATCACAGTTGCTGAACCTTTATCGGCTGGTTTTATAATAATATTTTGATTTCTACGTAATTTGTTGATAGCCTGTCGTTCGAGAAATGAAAGGTTTTGCTTATTGTTTGTAACTGGCAATGATCTGGCTATACCAGCAACCGTTTTTATGGTTGCTTTAACATTGTCATCAACTAGCCTATCTGGAGGGTCCCAACCGGATTTTCCAGTGAATGGTTTTGACTCTCCATTTAAATTTCGAAAATGATGGTCTATTTTTACTGAATGACCAAAATTAGCTACTTCAATAAGACCTGTGTCTAAAAGCAAATCTAATCCTGTTTTTGGTTTTGGAGTTGGTATAAAAGTAAGACCACGATCGAGAATTGATTTTTCAGATGGTGAGAGATCATAGTCAGCTGCTAAATTGACAAGGTTTGTTCCTAATCCTATGTTAGGGGAGCTATTGCCTTGACCCACATTTACTTTAAACTAAGTACCGTCAACCAATGGTTATAAATACAATTAGCTGTTTCTTTCGTCCAATGGATTCTATCCTTCTCAACATGAAAATTCGCATCAGAAATTTTGGGGATGACCTTATCAACGTGGCAGTTGGACCTTGCTGATTCGTTGATACGCTTGAGACAGTACCTTTGCCTGTCTGACAAGCTATCAGAGAAGTTAATCTCAGCAAAGTGCAACTCCGCATTAGGGAAGGTGTTTTTAAATTCACGAGCCATGAACCGTAAATGGCTTGAGGCTTTGGTTGGATGCTCATTTTTGGAGTTGATGCCAATATTCAAGATGATCTTCTCCGGGCTAGGGCCATCCTGGTGTCGCATAGCCATTGTTCTGAAATGTGATAATGCGGCACCAGGATAGCACTCAACCTGGATGTCAGGATGGACATCTAAATCAATTCGGGATAGATTAGAGGACCCTATCATCAGAATCTTTTTGGTGATTCTGGGGATCCTCCACAGGCCCTTGCTATGCGATTGATGACGGTACTTAGCAAACTTCCTGTCAGACAGGTTACTATTATTCTCCATAGGAGGGAGAGGAGGTGGAGACAGAAGAAGAGGAGCAGAAGAAGGTGCGTGAGGAGAAGAGAGATGAAGCGTGGGAGGAAGAGGAGGAGGAGGGATGGAGAGAGGAGATGCAAGAGGAGAAGATTGAGTATGAGGAGCAAGAGGCGGGATTGAGAGAGGAGATGTATAAAGAGAAGAAGTTTGAGGAGGAAGAGGAGGAGGCGGGATTGAGAGAGGAGATGCATGAAGAGAAGAAGTTTGAGGGGAAGAGGAGGAGGCGGGATTGAGAGAGGAGAAGGAGGAAGAGGAGAAGATCGTGTCAGAAGGTGGCGAGGAGAAGATAGTGGAAGAGATGAGGAAGAGTTGCTAGGTTGTAGATTGGGGGAACAATGAGTAATAACCCGACAACGGCGCACAGGAGGAGAATTTGTCTTTGGGAGAGCCGGCCATGACTCTGTTACATCATCAACACCAGGTGCTGGTGTTGGTGATGTATACAGATTCGTCCGCTTGGAAGTGGTAGGCGAGGGTGTGAAGGTGGTTGGTGACCGTTGTCGTTTGTTAGTCATTGTTGAAGGATAACCTGAACCTGTACTCGGTGTGGCCGCCGGTGTTGGTAGAGACATCACTCTATTTTGCTTATCACTAGCTATTTCTGCCAAAAATTTCCAAAAATTTGTGATTGTCATTGTGGCCAATTTATTTCCAAAATTTTGCCTACCCCATTTCAATGCTATGCCTTTGGCTCTGTCTAGATCAAGAATTACATTAGATTCGGCCACTTTTACCTCTGCCTTTAATTTGTCCAATTTGCTTCGATAATGTTTGATTAAATTTTCTAAGCAGCTATGAGCCCAAATTTGGTTTATCATGCTGGTCGATTTAAAAAATTCGTCATCTCGTAAGGCAGGGCAGAAAAACGAGTTCATCACCTCCATTTTCATGCTGAGAGATTTCGGGAGAGAGTCTGATGCCAAATGCTCTCGTAAAAGACCATAGTGATGCAAGCATTGCAACACATGGAAGTACATCTTAACCAGTCTCTGAAAGGCCTGAACAGACTGGTTAGGAGCACTTTTGGTTGAAGAAAAGTTGGACGCTGGGTTGCCAGATTTGCGTCCTTTACCTACTGGGCCATTGAAATTCTTGGCCATTTTAGAACGTAATCAAATTTCTACAGATTTATGTCAAATTTAGTCAGAAAAGTTCAAAAAAGTTAAATTCCAAATATTAACTAGAGCGATATGTGTTGAAACAATTTAGAGACTGAAAAATAAGAACAATTAATACAAGATTATTATATATATATATAAAATTAAAGCTTACACTGTCAGTTGCTGGAGCGCTTTCGACGTAATGGTCTTCGTCATGCAGCGAAAAAACTGGTCTAATGGCAACTGATAATTCTTACATATTTATAGGAGAATTACTACAATGGTGACTACTGATTAACTATTAATTCAGTCTCTCCACAAAAGATCAAACTAAACCCGAAGACCTGCTTTAGATCAATGTGCGCCTTTGGTGCTACTGAAGTCAAACAGCTAATACAAAAGGCGTGATTGCTTAATTATATCGAGCTTATCTAACTGTAGCATGGGTTAGTACGCCGGTTCGTTTCAGGCGATTAAGGTGTGAGAATAACAATGAGGGATATTTGGTCAGTCATTAGATCAAATGCTGCCGAGATATGTTTAATCATGGCGGCGGAGAGTAATTTACTTGTTGTTTGAGTACTGAAAGGGACAGGTTTCCTGAATAAAGATTATTAAAACAAATTCTGACAAGTTATACAGTTATTTGATCTTGGCGAATCGGTTCACTCAGTCATTACAAAGCGTTGATTACTTCTTTGTAATAAGTTGGCGTTGCCGTGTGTTCGAAAATAGGAACACATTTTGACAGTTAGGAGTTATACAGTTTTTTGATCTGGGCAAATCGGTTCACTCAGTCATTACAAAGCATTGATTACTTCTTTGTAATAAGTTGGTGTTGCCCTGTGTTCGAAAATAGGAATAAACAAATAGTTTTGAGCAGGTCTTTCTGACATAGGATGATCCATTGTGGATTGACTGAATGTTGTTGGTCTAGTGAGATTCCTTCTAAAGAGAGGTGGTTGTAAGTCACAGGTTGTTTGAGCTTTGTAAGCTTATATGTCCAACAATCCATGCACTCATTCACCCACCCAGACACCAGCATATTAATCCATCCATCAGTCCATCCTGCCATCCACCTAAACAAATACTTGATTAAGGGGAGAACAGATTTGTAAACTGATAGACAGACACCCGGTGGGTGACTAGACGACTGAACAAATGAATAGGCAAATGGGTGAAAGCTACAATTTCATTTCCGAATTTGGTTTAATTTATTCACTTAGTCATTGCAAAGCGCTAATTGCTTCTTTGCAATGAGTTGGTGCGGCTGTTGAAAATATAAGAATAAAATACGGCAGGTGGTTGCGGAAGAGAGGTGGTTTGTACCTTTACAAACATATATGTCCAAACAATCCATGCACCCACCCGGCCACCCACCCAGTAATCCATCCATCAGTCCATCCACATAGACAATCAATTGATGTCTGGGAGGCACAGACCAGTAAACCAATAGAGAGGCCAAGGACAGGTGACAGGATGAGTGAACAGATAGGTGGATGAACGAACGAATGAATGAATGAATGAATGAATGAATGAATGAATGAATGAATGAATGAATGAATGAATGAATGAATAAACGCACATATGAACGCGTGCACGCACGTACGCACGGACGCCCGCACGAACGAACGAACGAACGAACGGAAGAACGAACGAACGAACGAACGAACGAACGAACGAACGAATGCATGCACGATTGCACGTATGGACGACCGTGCAAACGAAATATCAGCTACCAGCAGACCAATTCCGACAGTGTATTTGTGCATATAAACAGTTTAAAATTGTTTGATTTGGGACAAATATGGAGGCCTGGCACAAGCAAGTCCGTCTTTACATTGAAAAAACCGCATTGGCACAGGAATTTAATTAAAAATTTCTTTGCCTAAATTTGTCCTATCGAGACCAAGTTTAGATTTACTTAGAGTGGTCCCCCCTTGAGATTAGTTGGGGTAAAGTGAATTAATCATTAGGTCGCTTTAACAGGTAAAGGCTGGGATTGATCCTACATTATAGAGAAATCACACACACGAATGCACACACATACACATACGCACGTACATACGCACACACGCACGCACGCACGCACGCACGCACGCACGCACGCACGCACGCACGCACGCACGCACGCACGCACGCACGCACGCACGCACGCACGCACGCACGCACGCACGCACGCACGCACGCACGCACGCACGCACGCACGCACGCACGCACGTACGCACGCACGCACGCACGCACGCACGCACACATCTGAACGAATGCACGAATGCATGCAATAATACATGCACACAGTAATACATGCACGAATGCACGCAAAAATGCATGCATGAACGCATGCACGAACGGACGCACGAATGCATGCACGCACACACCAAGGCACTAATGTACTCACAAATTAATTCACCACACACGCACACATACACCCACGCAAGTATAGATGCACACACGTACGGATGTACGAGCACACACCCACACACATACACACATATGAACAAACGCCCGGACGCACGAACAAACGAACGCATGCACGAACGAACGAACGAACGAACACACGCACGCACACATACACACACGCACGCACGCACACACACTTTTGCAGACACATAATTAAAAGATGTCCTACGGATATGATTTCATGTTGCCCCACCATTGATTTTGGTTGGGATTAGATTTATTTAAGAATAGGTAGGGAGGGATGAAACCTTGTCATTGTTATCAGGAACTATACGGTCTAACTTTGATCTTACTAGCAGATCTTTCAGGTTTGGATTTCTATTGTAAGCTATTACTGGTCGTGCTTTGATCGGTTCCTTTAATTTAGATTGCAACTGTGAATATTCGTCTTTCATGGTTTTCGCTAATTCAACATTACGTCTATTGTATATGAGTTGAAATGGGATAATTTTGTTCTTTCTCTAAGCGCGAGTACTGGATAACATTGCCGAACCTGGCGCATAGCTCCATTCTGGTGCCACCAGATTCTTTCGACACATACGCTGATTCAGCTTCGAGTTTTTGAAATACAAAATGGCCAAATGTGGTGGAGGCACGACCCCATAATGATCTTTCCCCCTGGACTGCACACATGTGCAATTATTTACAGTTCCCTCAAAGGACCGTTACAGAGTTAAAACGCATACACTTGCAATTATAGTCGCTTGCAATATTGTCAGTAGTCATCAAACACAAAGTTCATTAAAGCAAATGCTTCATCTGAAATTTCCAAGTAAATTCTTCATCTGAAATTTTCAAGTCGTCACAATCTCCACATTTACTCAACATAATCCGCTCGATTATTCAACCCTAGGTAGACAAAGGCCCAATGCTGGATCTTTGACAACTGCCACAAATCTTTAGCGATGTCTCGTGCAAATGCAACGCTTGGCACGGGAATTTAATTAAAAATTTCTTTGCCTGAATTTGTCCTATCGAGACCAAGTTTAGATTTACTTAGAGTGGTCCCCCCTTGAGATTAGTTGGGGTAAAGTGAATTAATCAGTAGGTCGCTTTAACAGGTAAAGGCTGGGATTGATCCTACATTATAGAGAAATCACACACACGAATGCACACACATACACATACCCATGTCCGTCCGTCCGTCCGTCCGTCCGTCCATCCATCTATCTATCTATCTATCTATCTATCGTCCACCCTGTCCATCCAGTCATCCACCCACACATCTCGCAACTTTTGCCTATTTTCAGCCATCCAGCTATTTCTCCATCTCTCAATCAATCTCGATGTCCGTCAATCCATCCATCCACCAGACATCCATTCCCATCTTTTTCATCCATCTATCCACCCATTCATTCAACCTCTTCTCCCTCCAGCTAGTCATCAGCCCATCCATCTATCCATCCATCAATCCCATTCTCCCTTCCTCTCTAGCTCATTCTGTCCCTCACGTCTATTCATCCATTTAAATGATATATTTATTAGTAATGCTAATTCACATATTCACAATTAATCTCCCCACCAATCTATATACCAATCCATTAAAAACCCAACTATCTATTAATCCACCCACCGCGCCAGCGGTGAATTAAATTATGCATTCAAATTGGTTATAAGTTTATTATGCTATTTGGTGATTGCCTCTCTAATAAATTAACCCTTGTGAAAATTAAGAGCTGATTGATTAAAATTTCAATCATCACATTTCCCAAAATAATTTTCTTTCCGCTTATTTATGTATTAATCTATTCAGGTACTATATCTGTGATTCTAACGCCTCACTGGCGCTTTTAAAATATAATAAATACAGCGTTAGCTCACTACCCCATTTTTACTATGTCAATATCAATTCATCTACTCCGTTTTCTATGTCATGAATGAATGATTAATGGGTTTTTTTTATGTTTTCATAGTTTCATTTACAGAATTTTCTCTACCGCATGCAGATTAACCATCAAATAGTATCATTCTCAGATAGACGAATTTTAATGAGGAGTTCTGGTTGTGACTGAGCAACGTGCAACTTTGACCAAGTCATACATATCTGAATTTTGATCATAACTTGATCACTGGTATATTGATACTATTGATCAAGGTTGGACAAAAAGCAGAGACATATGAGCTTTAACTTCAATCCGAAGAGATCACCTCCATAGTTTGCCATTATCCAGTCCTAATAATCTAATTTGAATTGCAGCCATATCCATACCCTATCGCCCCTATCTCCTCAACTTTTTTCATTAAATCTGAATCTTTTACATTGATTCGAAATCCCTTCTATGTCATATAGATCTGTTGTCCTGATACCATAAAATCTACAGCGGCAATATTCCTGTAATTCTTGATCTATTGATACTAAACAATCGAGCCATTTAATTTATACCACTTTGGGCGATTTCCTGTTAGCTTGAAACTTCTGATCCGACCATCAACACATTTGGTACTTATCATTGACAGGTTTTTGAGGTCATAGTGGTCAAATTAACACCTGGGTTGACCTGTTCGTCCAAACATCATAGACTGTTGAGCTGTATAACCCTTAGATTTGCTTCCATAGCATAACCATACTTTCTAGGTCATGACCATGAAATAACCGTAGGGTAAAATTTGACATATTTGACCCAGATAACTCGACATTCTTATGATATTCACATATTCAAAATTAATCTCCCCACCAATCCATATAACAATCTATTAAAAAAACCTATCTATTAATCCACCCACACACCAGCCAGTAATCTAGCAAAATAAACATCCATTACTCTATTACTCCAATAATAATTAATAATAATAATAATAATAATAATAATAATAATAATAAAAATAATAATAATAAACTCCGTTAATCTAGATAATCCTTTAATTAATCTGTCTTCGTTAATCCATATACCTAATAGTCCATACATCTATCCAGTAATCTATATATCCATCCATTCCATAAATCCATCTACCCATCATTTACTTTATGCTTGAGGGTTACTAATTAAACATATTACTCTAACCTGGATTCCAAAGGTGTTAAGAAGATTCTATTCGGAGAACAGACCCATTTCTGAACATTTTATTCCATTGCGTTGCAAATCCGGAAACAGCAATACCAATCTGACTTCTGAAGAAAATATCTTTAAACACCTAAACTGTCATAATCCACTAGTTAACATGTGTAATAGATAGGGGTGGGTGACGGTTATTAGCTATGTAGATCTATAAAAAGAATCACATAAGGTATATTTCTGTTCTGTTTAGCATAATTAATTTTCTGCAAAGCATGGAGTGTCAGTTACAGAATATGTTTATGTCAGGGGAATTTGCGACAATGGGCATCAGTAGAAAGGTGATGAGATGGATGGGTGATCTGATTGGTCCATAGAGTTATGGCGTCATCTTATTTGCATATTAGGCCACGCACACGTGCCTAATGTCCCGTGAATGTGTTATGGGTATGAAGATGGTTAGGTGGTGGGGTCAAGCGAAGGATCACATGACCCATCGCTGCCTATCAGCACATCCGGATATACGGTCTGTGGAGTTAATGAACTGTGCAAACACTTAGGCATCTGGGTGTCGCGAGATCTATAGAGTTATGATGCATTCAAGCAGGCATGGGCCTACTACTACTGCTCCTACTGGTACTTCTAGTATTACTACTATTACCGTAGAGGAAATGAGTGTATACTTTAAAGGTTTCACATTCTGAACTTGGCTGTAGTGGTTCCTGGCCTAGAACAAACCAATATAGCGATGGCAAATTATGCATCTCCAGCCCATGGGTCTCTTCTATCAAGAAGCCAAAGGCTTCAACATAAGCTGTGAGATCATGCAGAAATACCTCAAAACATGCTATCACTAACCCTGCACAATGCCACTAATTATAATAATATTAATTAATAATATTAATAATATTAATAATATTACCTATTAATATATTAATAATATTATAATAAAGAGGCCTGTGCTCGGGTGC
This sequence comes from Chaetoderma sp. LZ-2023a, assembly GCA_034401795.1. Taxonomy (NCBI): domain Eukaryota; kingdom Metazoa; phylum Mollusca; class Caudofoveata; order Chaetodermatida; family Chaetodermatidae; genus Chaetoderma; species Chaetoderma sp. LZ-2023a. The sequence continues at coordinate 11,982,648 of CM067367.1, read as the reverse complement.
TAGATTTACACCCATGAAAGTTGGCTGCTTGTTGTATGGATTTTGTGTAAATATGGAATTCAGTCAGTCAAAATATATTCAAAATATTTGTCAACTAGCTTATTAAATAACCTATTCTGTGTTATAAAAACATGTATATGCACTACATTTGGATATGTGAACATGAAATTATAAAGCATCAACCCCACACGGACCTGCTTGAAGACGTACTATGAGAGTGGATCACTCCTATGCTCCAAAACGGCTTAGCAACTTAACATTTCAGACGCTGGCCATGTTGAGGTGTCCTAAGCAAAGAAACCCCTAGACGTATAACACATTCAACAAGCATACGCCTACCTGAAGAGAGCCTGAATGAGTAGATAGCGAGTATAATCCAAAATGATTAACATTTCAGCTGTTCAGATGTGGTGTTTTGACCAGTAGGGGCGTTGGAATGGTAATAATGCATGTAAGTGTTACGGGCGAAGCCTAATTCAAATATTGATAATGTTATAACTCACTGCTGTATTGTCTAGATGCCAGTCATCATTCACCCTTTACCTATATACAACGCAGGTCACTAGTTGCATACACCACCGGGTGCATACTATAGCCTGTACCCATATTTGATTAGAAACCTGGAATTGATAGGCTACACAGAGCACACATTATGAGTCATTAAGCATCCCTTGACCTATAGTGAACAGTCAGTCCAGAGGCAGACAATCTGCTCATTATACTTGCATGTACAAGCATCGTATATAACCTGTAGAGCATAGCATACATTACAAAGTCTGTAATCTAGTACCATTGTTTCTATAACGATATTATAGCTGCCAATAGGGGCAGTCACTTATATGGCCACCAATGTTTACTCTGTGGAGTTAATGACTCATGCAAACTAGTAGAGTTCTGGGTGTCAGGAGCTCTATAGAGTGATAATGGGTTCAACTAGGCCTGTAGTCAACTACTACTAGTACTGCTAGTACTACGACTGTAGAGGCAATGAGCGTGTACTGTAAAGGTTTAACACTCAGTACACGCCTGTAGCATCTCCTGGCATAGAACAAGGCAATATAGCAATGGCAATCCATGTATGTCCAGCCCTGGGTCTCCCTTCTATCAAGAAGAGAAAGTCCTAACATAAGCATTGAGCTCTTTCAAAAATGCCTTAAAACATACTATCATTAACCCCTACACATTTATAATATTAATTAATTAATTAATTAATTAATTAATTAATTAATTAATTAATTAATTAATTAATTAATAATAATAATGAAAATAATAATAATAATAATAATAATAATAATAATAATAATAATAACTAAAACACATTTACTGAAGTAACTGTAAATCTGTGATGACTGGGCATTAAGGAGTATTATACGCCCTCTTCTCATATGATCATTGAACATGGCTGATGCTGATCTGATAAAAGGTCTAAGTGTTGCCGCAGTTCAAAGAGCCATAGTTGAAATTACCATAGTTTTACACAGGGTATGGAAAAGCTGATTTCTTGAAAACCTTTAGCCTTGCCCCTAAAGTATAAAATAATGTGTCCTAATTTGCTGTAGTGGAATTTTTTTTACCAAAATCAAGGAAAATGCCATTAAATGGCAAATACAGGAGATATTAATGAATGAAAAGTAAAGGGAGGCAATTCATGCAAAAAATTGACACATTTTTGTTTTTGCATTGCCTCCCTTGACCTGTTCAAGTTGATTGTGTCAGTTCAATATGATGAATTTCGATTCTCATGATGGTTTGAAAGTGACCCGTCCAAGGTCAAGGTCAATCAGTGGTCAAAGTGACCAATTTAGGCTTGGGCATGAATTACCTCCCTTTACCTGTTGGAGCTGATTGAGGCAATTAAATCTGGTGAATTTCGATTGTTTCTGACTACATGGGCCAAACAAAATTAATTAATTTCTCCTTTATTTAACATTGGCCTTTTCCTTGATTTTGGGTCGGACTACAGATTCTGGAAGGATGTTAAGTTTCAACATGATCTGCAGAAACCTTAAGTGGAGTCGCTATCAGAATATCACTCTCATACATTTTCTTTGGGGCATTTTGGGCACGGATAAGCATATTCCTCGCAAATTATTCACTGGATCCAAAAGAAAATTAAAAACATCCCAGGCCCTAAGTTGTACTGAAAGTGTCTCAAGTTTGGAGGCTTAAATCGCAAATAATACTCAATAGACCAGGAAAATCTGTGGGTGTCAGATGCGGGATAACATGTGCTAGAGGTCTGTTAAGTTTCTCCATGATCTACAAGAAACTATAGGACGAGTTGCTGTCCGAATAGCACCCTCTTACATTTCCAATTGGACTTTTTGGACAAGAAAACGTGGAATTCTCGGGAACCATAGACAAGATCCAATTTCTGTAGATGATCTATACATGCATTGTGCGTACTAGAAATGTACCAAAGTTAGATATGATATTTCCAAAACTGGGTCATTTATCATCAAATCAATTTCCAATACATTCCCTTTCGACATATTTGTCTATGATAAAAAAATCTCAATATCTCATGAACCGTTCAGGATATCAGTGGTGTGTAAATGGTGTCTGAGAGGTAATTCCGCCACGGATCAGGCGATCTAAGCTGAACAACCCGACCATAATTCCGTCATCTATCAGCATATCAAGGAAATATAGTTTAGTGTGCAGATTTGCAATAATAGAAATGTTAATATGTTCACTAACGATTTTACTTTAGTAAGCAATAGTAGTCTCTGGTATCTAGGGATATCGAAAACGTCACCCCTCTGACAGGGACAGAAGTAAGAATTCTCATGATGTCAAATAATTGCAGAATTTTCTCAAAAACTTGTCACTGAACTGAAAAGATTTTTGGGTCATTTAGCATGTCAACAGATCCTAGAAATATGTTAGGTTCCAAGATGATCTGGTGAAAACCCTAGGAGCAGTCGCTGACCGAATATTGCTCCCATACATTCCCTATGGGTCATGTTGGGAACGGAAATGCAGCTTTCTGAAAGGTTAACATGTTCGCCAATGATTTTATTTTATTACTCAATAGTGGTATAATGTATCCACGTATATGCCAAATATCAAGCATCTGACCAACCTAGAAATATGAATTTGTTGAAGTTGATTGTGTCAGTTCAATACGATGAATTTCGATTCTCATGATGGTTTGAAAGTGACCCGTCCAAGGTCAAGGTCAATCAGTGGTCAAAGTGACCAAGTTTAAGTTTTGGCATGAATTACCTCCCTTTACATGTTGGAGTTGATTGAGGCAATTAAATCTGGTGACTTTCGATTGTTTCTGACTACCTGGGCCAAACAAAATCTATTAATTTCTCCTTTATTTGACATTTGATGGCCTTTTCCTTGATTTTGGGACGTGTGACTACGGATTCTGGGAGGATGTTAAGTTTCAACATGATCTGCAGAAACATTAAGGGGAATCGCTATCAGAATATCACTCTCATACATTTTCTTTGGGGCATTTTGGGCACGGATAAACATATTCCTCGCAAATTATTCACTGGATCCAAAAGAAAATTAAAAACATCCCAGGCCCTAAGCTGAAAGTGTCTCAAGCTTGGAGGGCTATTTATCGCAAAAAGTACTCACTGGACCAGGAAAATGCGTGCGTGCGTGCGTGCGTGCGTGCGTGCGTGCGTGCGTGTGCGTGCGTAAGGATGTGTGTGCGTGCGTGCGTGCGTGCGTGCGTGCCTGCGTGCGTGCGTGCGTGCGTGCGTGTGTGTGTGTGTGTGTGCGCGCACGCGAGCTTGTGTGAATGTGTGTCTGCGCATGTGTGCGTGCGTGCGTGTGTGTGTGCGTGCGTGCGTGCGTGCGTGCGTGCGTGCGTGCGTGCGTGCGTGCGTGCGTGCGTGCGTGCGTGCGTGCGTGCGTGCGTGCGTGCGTGCGTGCGTGCGTGCGTGCGTGCGTGCGTGCGTGCGTGCGTGCATATGTGCGTGAGTGTGTGTATGAGTGCATGCTTACATGTGTGTGGCCCGTGGTAGCCTTGTGAAAAATGCGATTTTGCCTTTACATTAAAACACAATTCTCCATTCCGAAAAAACAGTTGCAGCTCAAGTTACAGATACTAAAATCTGCTCAGTGAATTAATAAATATAATAATTTAACGTCATTTTAAACACATTTGGATTTCAACATGAAAGTTAATGTCATCAATATAATCATCAATGGAGTTGCTGAAATTGTTGCTGTCAAGGCAATGGTCAGATTTCAACAACACCACTCCCAAAATGATCCGCAGACGCTTGTGGAATGGAAATTAAGCACGAAAGTGATAGCGTAGAAGTGGAAGGGTTATTAGCAAGTACTTAATATCGAGATTTTAACCATACAATATATGACTACATATCATAATTAAAGTACCAGATATTCCATACTCGATTGTGTGGTTAAAATCTCGATATTAAGTACTTGCTAATACTATGGAGGTCTCCATCATGGTTAATTACACATTCATTAGCCAAGCATGATACGCCCAGGGATTCTAATAATTATGCAGGTACGTCTTCTAATATGACTTTGGAAAGGTTTTATTATATCGTACACTTTATTAATAACATTAATAATAAAATTCAACTATTTATATCGCAATGGATCACATTTTTGATTCACCACCTAGTCGTGTTTAGAAGAGTTAAATTAAATTTTAAAATCTCTATAAAATGTGTTGAACAGTCTGGATCTTAGCTCGTGTGAGCTTCTAGCTAATATAGGCCTACAATGGATACCACAAAAGGAAGTCGCTATGAATTCATAATTAGGCAGCATTATGGAACCTTAGAAATTCAAATAAATAATCCATATGCTTATTTCACCAGATCGGTCATCTGACTAAGATATAAAATGTGGACAATTTTGTAAAACGCGCTGGTTTTCGAGCTCTCTAAAGACAAGAAAGAGTAAAGCTGCTGAAGCATAGCCGGGATAGTCACATATACACGGATATTTTGTTTTCTGATATATTTCATAATAAAGGAGTATGAGCTGATTTGAAACGCCCCAATTAAAACTCTATATTTCAATATTGTGTATATACATGTATATATAAATCGATTGCGATTATGTATTTTACATTTCCTTGCTGTCTTGTCTTGGTTCGGATAATCCTCCAGTATGTTGGACCTCCACAGCAGTGGTAAAATATAAAACCTAAAAGAAAACATGCCAGACAAATGACAGAGATGTAAAACAGGTGACCAACCTTTTCCATCCTACAGCCATTCTAGGCCATGAGCGAAAGTAAAATTTAAGGGTAGCTTTCAGTGCCAGTTGAAACCAACTAGCTCCATGACTACCAGTATATTATTCAGTTGGAATTGCTACATTGCAATGCAAGATTGACCCTCACATTGCTTCAGACACAGCAAGAGTCTGGCTCACCAATATGTAGTGTTAGAACTTTTCCAGTCTATAAACTGTTCATACTCTGTTCGATTCAGCCTCACAATATTCATATGATGTCTGTAGCTGATATCCACATTTGTAGATTTGACCCACGTCAATAACCGACTTGACGACTGCATATATATATATATATGCAGCTTTTCGAACTGAACAACACGCCATATTGTGAATTTCTGCATTTCCTCCTCTCTCACAAGTAAGAACATGTTACTCCGATCAGAACCTAAGGATGTTCCCTTCACATGCATCGCCACTGCAAATGCACCAACCATTTCACTTTTGTATATCGGAATATTATTTGAAGAAGATCCATTATGGTCCTGTAGAAAAAAAATACTTATGTTTACAGACTTCAACCATAAAAGGGCAATCAACAATTCCTGAATCACACTCTACCCCATTATATATTATCCACGATATATGAGCTTCATCGATCTAAAAAATTGTTAGAAGTAGTCAACTATAAATTGTTTTCTAGTTATAAGACTGTCCTCCTTATTGGGTCGATTACTGTGTCATGTTATTCATGTCATGTATGTGTATTGTAGAACTTCTTCTCGCACCATGAAGAACATCACCCACTAACCGAGATCTTTCCCCATTAGAGTTTTATCCATGTGCGTGTGTGCGTGCGTGCATGCGTGCGTGCGTGCGTGTGTGCATGCGTGCACGCACGCGTGTGTGTCCAGTCGTGTGTATATATGTTGTGTGTGCGGAAGCGTGCACATATGTATGCCTGCCTGCATGTCATCATGTGCATATTTCGGTCTGTGCATTTCTACGTGAAGAATATAGTTTTATACTGCTCACATAATCTGGTGTACGTTGAAATTGCTCCTCCAGTTCCAATGCAACTTCCTCCTCCTCTAGCACACGGGCAGGTGGAAATGTGACCTCATGCCGTGTTGGCTCTGTTGGCACACCATCAAGAGTGTCCACTAAACCTATAATTAAAATGGCACGCTGTAAGCAAACATTCAGAATATTTGGATAGGAAATGATATAAAACTTATCAGAACCACTTTTTAAATGAGAACCAACTGTGTTGAATGTATACCTCCTCCATACTATGTTTGTCAAAATCTCAAGTCCAGTCGATGACATATAAATCCAGAGATGTCTTACATTCCTGTCAACCAGCACACGAATGAAGCTGTTTTCCCTTTCCATTCACAATATTTTCTCCAAGTTTCATCTACAGCTTTATACAACCTCTCAGATATCTGGCTGGAAGTGCAATTCGGACCAATATAGAGGTATTGATCCGGTCTAGGCCCGTAGAATTCCAACCTGAATTCAATCTTTTCTTCATCAAACTCTTAGAAAGTCAATGAGAGATACATGTTCCAACCCTTTGAATATGCGCTAAATGGATTGTGTATGCTGCGAGACTTTTGTGTACATATGAACAATTGGCAATTGTGTATGTATGTGGGAACTTGTGTATGTTTGCTGAGTGGATTGAACGCTTGTCGCACACATGTAATGGTAATGTGGATGAGATGCATAAGAGTGTCGTTGGGAGCACAGGGAGGCTTCCAGAGTGTAGTCGGTGCATGAAATGATGACAGGCTTGTGGCAAGTATCCTTAACATATAAGTATAATAGTATACACTATTTACTAGAAAGTGTTTCCTTAATAGTCAATTATCATGAATATTGTTTTATAGTGGAACATTAAATCCCATAAAATGCACTCCAAGCTGTGAATTATTCTATACACGACTTGTTATCAAAAAAGTGTTATGATTGCTTCAAAGAAAATTGATTAGAAAGGCTAACTAAAAGTAAAGCTACTTTCTCAACATAGATATATCTCTTATGAACATGATAACAAAGCAAGTTATGTGTATTGTATATTTAGACTACCTTTTAAGAAGTTGTCATGGTTGAAATGCTGCATCCACATAGCATCACTCTTTGTTATGTTGTGCCATTTACAACACGCACTTGATATAATATTAACTGTAGCGATTTCACCGAGACAGGTATATCTGAAGATTGCCTGTAAACATTCCTCTGGCAAGTCGGACAACTGTATATCACTACAACGTTCATTCTAAAAATATATATAACACAGTTAACATGCCATGTCACTGTTGTTTATCCTGTCTAAAATAAACAATTTGATATTAGGTTATTACGATTAGTCTGGACATGAAAAACAAGTATTGAATTTCTTAGTGGAGTGTATTATTCATAATCTATAAAAATTGCTTTGCTTGGCACATGATCTTGATAATGGCAATATGAATAAGAAATATTTACAGATCTTTTTAAATTGTATTATATTATATTCTATATTTTATTATATTATCACTTTGATATGTCTCTCCTAGGATTGTCACAATTGGCGAATAAGCTTGCAAGTAACAATGCATTATCATTGGACAAAGTACAGTTGCAAAGCAGTAAGAGATTACATACACTGCTTGAGAAGGTGAAATCTTGATATTATCCTTGCTAACATATAGAAGACGATAGATCATAATGAGATAACTTAATATCCATCTGTAATGTCCAAAATGACAGGTATTATTAAGTCAAAACCACTGAATTTGTATAGGTCGCTTATGAAGGCTACCAAATGTAAAAAAATCTCCACTCACTATTTGTTAATTACGAGTCCGTGTGAGAAAGTCTGGTAGAATTCATATTGAAATTCGGCATTTAAGCTCATTCACACTATCATATTATATACAGACAGTCAATAACAATGTTAAAATTATAATTTGAAAAAACCCCATACCACCGACTGCACTGAATAGTACTGAATAGTACTATGAGAAAGTGCCTGGTGTTTGATGTATAATGTAATGGCTTCATGCAGATAAGTAGATCATACAACATAACAATTGAGTTATTTCAAATCAGAGAAATAAGGATTCTTTGGATAACCTAAAACAGAGTCACTGTGTACGACCTGGTAAATTTCTGGATTTATAACTTTGCAGATTTACAAATCGGTTTCTAATGTTTTATCATGTCCTTCCCATGCTTTTGTCTCACATAACCTTCCACTTATCTACATATTCTGAAATAAATCGCAGACACATATTCAGGTATCTCACACAACCGTGCATAATTACTGATATATAATATATTTTGTTGCTGAACCAACTACATTTATGTACTTTTCTAGACAAAGAGGGATAGATTATATCTGAGCTACATTGCTACAGTTATTACTCTCTCTATCTCTCTCTCTCTCTCTCTCTCACACATGCACGCACGCGCGCGCGCTCACACACACACACACACACACACACACACACACACACACACACACACACATACACACGCACACACACAGACACGCGCACGCGCACACGCACACGCACACGCACACGCACACGCACACACACATATATTTTTTAACCAAACAGTCTTGAAACATGGTGGTAGTGTAGGATATCTAACGTTGTGTTAAATATGTTTTCAGTATTTAAAATGTGCTAACTTATAGAAGTTTGGTGTTAATTTAGCCTTTAAAAAGCTGATTTTCACATCAGGACTAAAGTTGGCTGGGATAGCCAAGTTAGCATCTAGATATGCCGGACTGTGCTTTGAGCTAGACTGGCCTAGAAAGCCACTAATTATTGTTCTTGCATATGGTTACTGATATTGCAACGTGATGACCCCTAACCCTAACTGAGCATGAAATTGTACTGCTTGACCTGTATGCTCTTGTTAGCCAGTTGCCTGGCTGTGATCTACGCAGGCTATGAAACATTAGAACTGGTGAGAAGTGGAATGTTGAAGATTGTATTGTGGATGACACAAAATGGCGCCACTGTTAAGCCAAAATGCAACAGAGTCGATGGAACTTGTAACCGTGAATTATCATAATTCTGAGACAGTGAAGGTTTTACCAACAGGTGTTGCCTTTGTCAAGCAGTTTCCAGATGTCTTTGATGACAAACTCGGTTCTTTGCTGGGTGATAAAGTCGATTTAACCGTTGCAGAAAATTCAGCGCCTGGAGTCAGACCAACCCGTACTATGCCAGAATCATGTAAGATGGCTGTAAAGAAAGAGATTGATAGATTCGTGAAGTTGAATGTGATTTGTAAAGTAGATCGCCCAACAGACTTGGTGAAATCAGATGTCGATTGCAGTAAAGAAGTCAGATGGCATGAGGATATGTCTTGACACCATTCCTCTGAATGCTCACCAGAAATGTGAACATTACAGATTGCCCATCTTTGATGAAATTTTGCCTAAGCTGAGTAAAGCCGTAGAAGTTCTCAGTGTGTGATTTGCGGCATGGGTATTGGCACTGCGAGCTAGATAATGAATCAAGCTACGTGACAAGATTCGCTAGAAGTTTTGGAATATATAGGTGGTTCTGCCTAGCTTTCGGTTTGAAAGTTATTTGTGAGATATTTCGGAAGCGTTTGTGTTCTGCACTAGAATGACTAGATGGTATCCAGTGCATTGCAGATGATGTCGTTATGCATGGAGACAATGACATTGATCACAATGAAAAGATGATCCAATTCATACAGTGCTGCACGAAGCAGGGAATCGAGCTGAATGCTGACACTTGCCAGTCCAGACTGAATGAAATCAACTCCTAGGGCATATTGTCAGTGCTAGTCGGTTCGAGCCACAGCAAAGATAGAGGCTGTACAGAATACGGAGAGGCCCAAAGATCTAGAAGATGTACATAGACTGAAAGGAACAGCTGGGTAACTACCTACCATGGCTTTCAGAAGTGATCAGTCCAATCACAAGACTCAGTCATACAGTTGGAGGCATGTGCAGGAAGATTCATTTATGGAGTTGAAGCGACTGTTGATATACCGCCTGAAGATGAGCATATCCTTACAGCAGTGCTAGGCCAACTAACCTCTCGCCAATCTAGCCCTCTAGAACTAAATCCAAATGTGGAGACCACTAACACTGCTGGTAGTATTCAGAATGGGAGACAGTGTCATCCGTTGTCTCAAGTTATGCCACCAACCACTACGAGGTCAGGTTGTCAAAATCAAATGGCCTCAAAGGTATCCTGATCATGAATCCAGATCTTCTTTCAGTTAGTAGAAGGGATGTTACAATATTGGCTCTACAATATTTCGTATTACCCTAAGGCTTTTCCGTAATTTAGTCTACCTACATATGTACCTGGTCATATTACACACACTGGCTTTGCCCAGATATATTGCCACACTTATTATTCTCTCTCTGGTGTGAGCTAGTTGCTATATTCACGTCTTAAACCACACAATCTTATAACATCAGTGCTAACAAGAGAAGAAATTGACAGCGTACACGAAAACTTGTATTAAGGGGTCATCCAAGGGAGAATAAAAAAGCAGCCTTCTCTTAAGGCAGGTGGAATCGTTATATTATAGAGGTTCACATTCCTTTCTTAAAGGCTCGCATTCACACCAAAATTCTTGAAAATAAAATTACTAAAGTGATATACTTTAAGGATTAAAATCTTTACTCCAACGTAGTGAAATGGAATAAATCTTAGCATATGCTGATTTCATTGCACATAAACTAATATAATATTTAGTTGTAATTTAAATTAGGAATAAGTGTCTCTAATTCAATTTTTCTACTTAAAAAACCGTTTTAGTTAGAAAATAATTTTACTTTCAGCAACATAGATGTCAGAGCAGACAATAGATATGTTAAGGGATATTAAGGGAGTGGCAGAAAAAGATTATCTTGTAGTTTCTAAAGATGGACGGGCAGACAAACGGGCGACTGTACAGACATACAGGGGCATGCATGCATGCAGGCAGGTAGGCAGGCAGACAGACAGACAGAAAGACATTCTATTGGTCATTGAATACTGGTAAATTAATAATGGAAACTCACGGTGCATTGTCTCCTATAATAGGTTCCCATTGTTTCAAGTGATGAGCTATACACTCTCCAACTGACTCCAGAGGTATGTGATTCTCATCAAAGTCTCAATGTGATCCATGGTGATCTGAAACAAAACAATACTTTAAGAATGTGTTAATTAATCGAATTATCAATATCTGCTTACAGAATTGTGAGAGGATCTCATTGCCATCCAGTTAAGCTCATTTGACTTATTTAACCCATGAATCGCGACATATCTGATGGGATAATATGTTTTTCTTTCATTTATTATGGAGCTATGTCATACCATCAATTAATTCTAATCATTGATTTAATAGAACAGCTTCGTCATCGTATATAGTGGATATTTGGAGTAGAATTTTTTGGCTTCTTTGTCCCTTGAACATTGTATAAGATGTGCAAAATAAAATCATCTGTCGCCTCAGGCTAAAATTATCCATTACCTGTTCACAGAAGAAGCACTTAGTTTCCCAGGATACAGTTATAGGCTGGAAAATGCTGCAGGCAACCAAATCCTGTAGATATCCAGTTAGAAATTCATGAACATCTTGCTGCCCGATGGTTTCCACCTGGATAGGGCCATTGTCTCATACGCATCTGTAAAGAGTAGTATGTATACAATATAACGCAAAATAAATTAGATACGACATGGCAAAATGTTTGGGATCTTATTTATCACATAAGCTATTATATCTAATTTGTATCTCAGCTTAGCCATTTATAACGAATTCCAAAAGAGCTCGCCGATATCCTATTTGGGAAATTTAAATTTAACTCATCCAAATAATAATTTTCACAGATATCCTGCTGAAATTCGATGTCGTGTCGAGATCCGCACATACATCTAAATAATTTCTCCAAAGACTTTTTATGATACTTTATTGCGCTTATTCCACTGGACAACACCCCTTTTAAGATACTATACGCTTACATAGTATCACATAATCTCCTTACAATATGTATTCACAAAATCATTGGTATATCAGAAATTATATAGTATTACATAATTTACTTATAGCAAATAATATCTATACTAAGTAACGTATAAAAACAATAAAACATAACAGGTTATAAAAATCCGTTAAATATAAGATTATTGTTTTCAATAGTGCATAGAAAACTGTTAAAAGCCCAAAAGTTCTCAAATATATCCAAGGTTCTTTTCTTGAGATAATACTGAAATTCTATCTGTATATGTGAGTGTAATCTAGAAATACATTCTCGAAGTGGATCGGTCTGTTTGTTTCCATCCATAAGACGTTGTCTACTAACACAAATAGCCATTTTGCAGTTGGATATGATCCAATTAGACAAACTGTGTCTAATTTTCCGTTCGGATTTGGCTGAGCATTGGGGTCAGGGGAATCCCCTTACATAATCAACCAAATTAAATGCATCGCTCTCCAATACATAAATCACCGATCTTTTTAAAGCTAAAAGCAACGGTTGAATACCTGAGCACGTTAAACACATATGAGCAATATCCTCCTGCTCACCACAGTGTGGACATTGATCATTAGGTCGATAACCTGGTCTGCAAAGAAACATCCATGTTCAGAAGAAGAAGAAGAAGAAGAAGAAGAAGAAGAAGAAGAAGAAGACGAATGGGGAGGAGGAGGAGGAAGCGTGGAGGAGGAGGAGGGGAGGAGGAGGGGAGGAGGAAGAGGAAGAGGAGGAGGAGGAGGAGGAGGAGGAGGAGGAGGAGGAGGAGGAGGAGGAGGAGGAGTAAGTATAATGATCTGCGTTTTCACGCAGATTAATAAGAACTAACCAAAATTTCACCAATACTGAGAGGGGTTGGTGAGTTCTCTCTAATTCCCGACATCAGAGCCGCAACAAAAGCAACTCTCTCGGTTTTCTTTTGCAAAAACTCAGTTGCCAGCCATGACATCCTGTCTGGCGATATATGTATAAGTAAGGAATTTGCACAATAAGGTGTAGGTATTTGGAATAAATTGACATACCTTAGATTTTATATTTCAATAAATCATTCGCTACTTGTAGAGAGATGAATACTATTTCTTTGATAAAATTATAAACGTAAACAATGATTATATAGTGGCAATAATTGTTAAACTATATTATCATACAACGACACCGTTGTTCCCATGTGCCGTAAATAACAAATACCCACCCACCCACCCAACGAACCAACCAACAAACCAACTAAACACCCACCCAAATAAACAAACAAACAAACAAACAAACAAATAAATAAATAAACAACAAAGCACTCACTCACTCACTCACTCACTCACTCACTCACTCACTCACTCACTCACTCACTCACTCACTCACTCACTCACTCACTCACTCACTCACTCACTCACTCACTCACTCACCCACCCACCCACCCACCCACCCACCCACCCACCCACCCACCCACCCACCCACCCACCCACCCACCCACCCACCCACCCACTCACTCACTCCTGGCGCCAGCACATCGATGCCAGACCGGGTGGTTGTTGGGGTTGCTAGAGCGCCTCTCGGAGACTCTCCATCTTCTCATATACTGGTGTTTCCATCTTCTCATATACTGGTGTTATCTTTTTCTTCAGCCATGACTTCGTCTGGCCTATGTGTCACTATGTCAGAATCACAGTCTGGATTGGGTGGGAGACGACTATATGTCAAGATCCATGAGCGGATTACTATACTCACTATGGCCATAGCGTCCTCGAACCCAGGCGCGTGTTACCGACGAATTCTCTCACTACACTAGTTTGACATGTGAACTTACTGAACATATGACATACTACTTCACAACAATCATCGAACCACGAAACTAGGCCACTGAGATAATCATCATATCCGATGATCTGACGTGACATATTACATTTATGTAACAGGTTTCATCCAAATTGGCCACATCGTTTTCGGGATATTGACAACAATCTCTGGAACACTTTTCACAACAGTGATCTTGAACAACCCTTAATATAAAAGAAACCCGGATGACATAAGTGCTACTAACATACACTGGGGAACTATACCACGCAATTCTTTTACTCAAGTGACTGACTCGCAAATGGAGCAGCAATGACATGGGTATGATGGGATAGAGTTTATTAAAAAATAATTTGCTTGAAAGGCACCGCTGCTTTATTCATCATGTTCTTATGAGAAATCCTGTATATAATTCACCTACGCAAGTGTGACTTTACTGTTGCAAGAATAGTAAATAAACATTCCAAGGGCGATAGCTCTGGTGTTTGAGGTCATCTCAAGTTCCTCTTCGCAACACATTAGATGCGAACATGGACATTGCGACATTGGTGTCAATCCATCCAGAAATAACAAAACGTATCCACATTATTTAAGCCGGGCAGACAGACAGACAGACAGACAGACAGACATGCAGGCAGGCAGGCAGACAGAGACAGGCAGGCAGGCAGACGGACAGACAGGTAGGCAGGAAAGCAGGCAGGCAAGCAGGCAGACAGACAGACCGCCAGGCGGGCGAGCGAAGAGACACAGGCAAGCAAACGAGCATGCATGAAGTGCATAAATTTCATCATAAAATTGCTGATATGAACATTTTACCGGGTAATAACAAAACGTGATATCATTGTTGACGATATAGGAGTGATGGGAGCGGGAAGGGGCGGGGTATAGCAATAGCTCAGTTGACTATCAAGCCAGCTGATCTGATAACACAGCAATCTATATTATACTTACTGAACCAGAAAAGACAAATATTTGACAGTGCATTTCATACTTGACTATTGCATCGAACATACCTGAATGGCCAAATAGTTTCTCATAAATTATGTCAAACTTCAGATTGGACATAGATAAGTCACGTAATCTGCACACCATATCCAATGCTGATCCTTCTGGTGCCAAACCAGCTTCCCTCAAACCTTTTCACCACTGAAAGCTGAACAGTAAAAAACAAATGACGCAAATTGACAGAATCGCAAAGCGTAATTCATCATACATACTTCAAAAAGCAACGAAGCACTACATTCTGGAAATTATAAGTTTAACGGATATTCACTCATGCGGATCTTTTGAGAATCCGCATGAGTGAAGATATCGGCTGATAATCTGCATGAGTGAAGATATTTGCTCACAATCAGCATGAGTGAAGATACCAGCCAATGATTGATACATCGATAATGAGGACGTGAGTCTGGATCTGGCATTCTAGAACCAACTGATTAACTACCCGCCACCCATGTAATATGAAGCACCTCACTTCCATTTACTGAGTGGACACCTTTGTGTTAACCATGATTTAGTCGGGAGGGACACCACATGCTCACACAATTTGCATATGTATATCACATGATACAGCAGATTACTATATCTGTTTATTTAAATTACCTTCTCATCTAGAAGCAATTTACTCAAGACCTCCTCTGGCACAGGCTCTGACAGTTCTTCACTGATATCGGAAGAAGCGCACTTCTCGTACTCTGTGTTATATAGAAACTCAGATGCTCGGGATTTTCCGCCAATCCAAGGAGCCCACTTGTCATAATTTGGTTTGATACTTATTGAATTTGATCCACGATCTGAGGTTATAACAAATGGAAACGCATACATGAATACAAGTCAATGGAGCGAAAAGCCAAGCAGTACATTTAAGTTATTTAACAAATTAATTTTGGTAGTAGGGTTCATGGTCTTTAGTACACAAGGGTTTTTACTCACCACCATTTAAACTAGATTTACACATTACGATCATAAAACATATAAATTAAGGACGATATTAAAATAACTGGATCTGTTCATTTTCTGCAAATCTCAAATACGAACCGTTGAAAATAATATTTAAGTGATCCCTCCACAGACAGACTCGCCTTGGCTGATTGGCTTCCTGATTGCTGCCCTCCCTCTCTCTCTCTCCCTGCCTGCCTGCCTGCCTGCCTGCCTGCCTGCCTGCCTGCCTGCCTGCCTGCCTGCCTGCCTGCCTGCCTGCCTGCCTGCCTGCCTGCCTGCCTGCATGCCTGTCTGTCTGTCTGTCTGTCTGTCTTTACATTGAAAAAAACGCATTGGCACAGGAATTTAATTAAAAATTTCTTTACCTAAATTTGTCCTATCGAGACCAAGTTTAGATTTACTAGAGTGGTCCCCCCTTGAGATTAGTTGGGGTAAAGTGAACTTATCAGTAGGTCGCTTTAACAGGTAAAGGCTGGGATTGATCCTACATTATAGAGAAATCAAACACACACGAATGCACACGCACGCACGCACGCACGCACGCACGCACACACGCATCCACGCACGCACGCACGCACGCATCTGAACGAATGCACGAATGCATGCAATAATACATGCACACGGTAATACATGCACGAATTCACGCAATAATGCATGCATGAACGCATGCACGAACGGACGCACGAATACATGCACGCACACACCCACGCACTAATGTACTCACGAATTAATACACCCACACCCACATACACACACGCACACATACACCCACGCAAGTATAGATGCACACACGTACGGATGTACGAGCACACACCCACACACATACACACAAACGCACGGACGCACGAACGAACGAACGCGCGCACGCACGCACGCACACACACGCACACTTTTGCAGACACAAAACTAAAAGATGTCCTACGGATATGATTTCATGTTGCCCCACCATTGATTTTGGTTGGGATTAGATTTATTTAAGAATAGGTAGGGAGGGATGAAACCGTGTCATTGTTATCAGGAACTATGAGGTCTAACTTTGATCTTACTAGCAAATCTTTCAGGTTTGGATTTCTATTGTAAGCTATTACTGGTCGTGCCTTGATCGGTTCCTTTAATTTAGATTGCAACTGTGAATATTCGTCTTTCATGGTTTTCGCTAATTCAACATTACGTCTATTGTATATGAGTTGAAATGGGATAATTTTGTTCTTTTGTGATATTCCTGAATCTACATTTATTCCAAATGGTGCTTTTGTTTGGAGTGTTCTAATCCAATGGCCTTCTCGGATTTTGCGAAACGAACTCGTTCCTTCCTCACTATCGAAGGTCGGAATCTGTTATATTGGCATGATTTCAAAATGATGTTCAACTGCATGATCAGGAAGTTGGAAATGTTGAGCAATTGGCGTATCTGCTGAGGTGTTAATATCAGAAACGGGGCGTCTAGCACGCACTCTAAATGCATTTTTTGTTTCACCAACATACTGTTTCTGGCAAAGGGCACAATTGATCAAATAGACTACATTCTCAGAATCACAATGCATATTAGTTCGAATATGATATTCATTTTTAGTTTGAAAACTCAGGAATGTTTGTTGGTTTACAATATAGTTGTTTACTTTGCATCTATTTTTGTCGCATTTAGAAACTGATCCATGGCACATGATTGGTTTATTGTGTTTAATTTGGACAGGTTTAAACTCGGGTCCGCTATGAGGTTTTAGATTTTCAAGCTCATTGATGGTGTCTGCTTTAATTTTTCGAAGAAAACGGCTGAATAGCCTCGTGCTTTCAAAGCATCAAACAGAGTAGAGCATGCACTATTCAGATTTTGCCTGTTGCTAGAGTTTCGAAAAAATCTTATGATTTGCGATTTGATCAGACCTTTAAATGTGTGTGGAGGATGAAATGATTTCTTGTGAAGCAGGTGATGTGAGTCTGTTGGCTTAAAGAATACTCTATATTCTAATTTCCCAGAGGAATCAAATTGAGGATCCTTATAGATCGTGACATCTAAAAAGTCAACAGATGTTCCACTAATAGTAGCTTTTAGCTTGATGTTTGAATCTTGGTTATTTAAAATGCGAAAAAATTCCCAAAAGTCTTCTTCTGAATGTTGCCAAATTATGAAGATGTCATCTAGATATCTGAGGTAAAGAAGAGGCTTTTTGGTTGATTTGTTCAGTGCCTCCTCTTCCCACTCCGCAACATCAATTGTGGCAAAATTTGGGCTGAATCGTTTACCCATTGCGCATCCACAGATTTGAAGGTAATTTTCACCATTAAATTGGAAATCATTTCCTTTAAGACTTAGCTCTAATAATTTTAGAATTTCTGTATCTGGTCGATCTGGATCAGGAAATTTGACAAAAGAATTCTTAATAGCATTGACTCCAGCATCAATATCTATATTGGTATACATAGCATCTATGTCTAATGTGACTAAATATGCATCTTTCGGAACTAACAATTTGGATAACTTTGAAAGAAAGTGTTCTGTGTTCTTGAGAAAGCTCTTGTGTCTATTAGCAATGGGCTTTAAATAGTAATCAATATATTCTGAAATGCCATAAGACTCACTGCCACAGTCTGAAATGATGGGTCGTCCAGGTGGTGTCAATGGATCTAACCAGGTGCTGATAGGTTTATGGATTTGAGGCAAGATATAAAATGTCCGATTTTGTGGATTATTCTCACCTATCAGATACTTTAGCTGTTTCTTATCGATGTACTTATCTGTATGCAATGAATTAAGTATTTCAATGAAATTTTGTCGGTTTTGAGGCCAAATTAAATTATCAAGTTTTCTGTAATGCCTAGTGTTAGTTAACTGCCTTTCGGCCTCGCGGATGTAGTTTTCTCTAGACATAATCACAGTTGCTGAACCTTTATCGGCTGGTTTTATAATAATATTTTGATTTCTACGTAATTTGTTGATAGCCTGTCGTTCGAGAAATGAAAGGTTTTGCTTATTGTTTGTAACTGGCAATGATCTGGCTATACCAGCAACCGTTTTTATGGTTGCTTTAATATTGTCATCAACTAGCCTATCTGGAGGGTCCCAACCAGATTTTCCAGTGAATGGTTTTGACTCTCCTTTTAAATTTCGAAAATGATGGGCTATTTTTACTGAATGACCAAAATTAGCTACTTCAATAAGACCTGTGTCTAAAAGCAAATCTAATCCTGTTTTTGGTTTTGGAGTTGGTACAAAAGTAAGACCACGATCGAGAATTGATTTTTCAGATGGTGAGAGATCATAGTCAGCTGCTAAATTGACAAGGTTTGTTCCTAATCCTATGTTAGGGGAGCTATTGCCTTGACCCACATTTAGTTTAAACTAAGTACCGTCAACCAATGGTTATAAATACAATTAGCTGTTTCTTTTGTCCAATGGATTCTATCCTTCTCAACATGAAAATTGGCATCAGAAATTTTGGGAATGACCTTATCAACGTGGCAGTTGGACCTTGCTGATTCGTTGATACGCTTGAGACAGTACTTTTGCCTGTCTGACAAGCTATCAGAGAAGTTAATCTCAGCAAAGTGCAACTCCGCATTAGGGAAGGTGCTTTTAAATTCACGAGCCATGAACCGTAAATGGCTTGAGGCTTTGGTTGGATGCTCATTTTTGGAGTTGATGCCAATATTCAGGATGATCTTCTCCGGGCTAGGGCCATCCTGGTGTCGCATAGCGATTGTTCTGAAATGTGATAATGCGGCACCAGGATAGCACTCAACCTGGATGTCAGGATGGACGTCTAAATCAATTCGGGCTAGATTAGAGGACCCTAGCATCAGAATCTTCTTGGTGATTCTGGGGATCCTCCACAGGCCCTTGCTATGCGATTGATAACGGTACTTAGCAAACTTCCTATCAGACAGGTTACTATTATTCTCCATAGGAGGGAGCGGAGGCGGAGACAGAGGAAGCGGAGCAGAAGAAGGTGCGTGAGGAGAAGAGAGATGAAGAGTAGGAGGAAGAGCAGGAGGAGGGATGGAGATACGAGATGCAAGAGGAGAAGATTGAGTATAAGGAGCAAGAGGCGGGATTGAGAGAGGAGATGCATGAAGAGAACAAGTTTGAGGAGGAAGAGGAGGAGGCGGGATTGAGAGAGGAGAAAGAGGAAGAGATGAAGATCGAGTCAGAAGGTGGCGAGGAGAAGATAGTGGAAGAGATGAGGAAGAGTTGCTAGGTGGTAGATTGGGGGGGGGAACAGTGAGTAACAACCCGACAACGGCGCACAGGAGGAGAATTTGTCTTTGGGAGAGCCGGCCATGACTCTGTTACATCATCAATACCAGGTGCTGGTGTTGGTGATGTATATAGATTCGTCCGCTTGGAAGTGGTAGGCGAGGGTGTGAAGGTGGTTGGTGACCGTTGTCGTTTGTTAGTCATTGTTGAATGTGAACCTGAACCTGTACTCGGTGTGGCCGCCGGTGTTGGTACAGACATCACTCTATTTTGCTCATCACTAGCTATTTCTGCCAAAAATTTCCAAAAATTTGTGATTGTCGTTGTGGCCAATTTATTTCCAAAATTTTTGCCTACCCCATTTCAATGCTATGCCTTTGGCTCTGTGTAGATCAAGAATTACATTAGATTCGGCCACTTTTACCTCTGCCTTTAATTTGTCCAATTTGCTTCGATAATGTTTGATTAAATTTTCTAAGCAGCTATGAGCCCAAATTTGGTTTATCATGCTGGTCGATTTAAAAAATTCGTCATCTCGTAAGGCAGGGCAGAAAAACGAGTTCATCTCCTCCATTTTCATGCTGAGAGATTTCGGGAGAGTGTCTGATGTCAAATGCTCTCGTAAAAGACCATAGTGGTGCAAGCATTGCAAAACATGGAAGTACATCTTAACCAGTCTCTGAAAGGCCTGAACAGACTGATTAGGAGCACTTTTGGTTGAAGAAAGGTGGAGGATTTGCGTCCTTTACCCACTGGGCCATTGGAATTCTTGGCCATTTTAGAACGTGATCAAATTTCTACAGATTTATGTCAAATTTAGTCAGAAAGATTCAAAAAAGTTAAATACCAAATATTTTTCCGTCCGTCCATCCGTCCCTCCCTCCCTCCCTCCCTCTCCTCTCTCTCTCTCTCTCTCTCTCTCTCTCTCTCTCTCTCTCTCTCTCTCTCTCTCCAATTAAGCCTTGACACACTGCGTGTAGATTGATTTGATGCCAAAAATCGTCTGCATCTGTCGTTTCCCTTGGACACTGAGGTTCCTTCAAGTCAGAGGCTACAAAACACACATTTGTTTCTATCAGCTATTTACGCAATATTTAATATTTAATTTAACAAGAGGTAGCGAGTCATTCTCTTTGAGGAGACAAACCATAGCATTAAGTAGGGATGCGAATAAAATGGTTTTAATGCCTGCAACATACAGCACCCACGCGCGCACTCACGCGCACACGTTTAGGTGGCTTACGTGGTTGGAGATAAATTAATTTTCATATGTGTCTAGTTCCTCAAAATTGTATCCTATGAAATTTTATATCCGTGTCCGAGTAAATTGACAAATTATCTGCCAAATTGCAATCTGCATCGGGATCGAGTTCCAGACCCGGTGTAGATCACGAGATAAAGCCTAAAACGCGGAGAACATTTTTGCAAAACATTTGTTTGGATTGTGTGTTGTACGTGGTAATTGTTTCAGCCGGCCAACAAATGTTCAAGGAAATGTTGGTCATCTGCGTTGGAGTTTAGCATTAAAAAACCGCACACCGTATGTCCTTCATCATATCCACCTGCCCAACATGTTCCTCAAGTCTAAAATCTAAATCCACTTGTAACCTTTGGCGATATTCTACTAGCAACCGAGATTCGGGATTATGATCCGATCCAAATAAACCATGCAACAGTCACATCCCCATAATAATGTATTCCTTTATTGGCCTCTTTAGAACAAGAAACTCAATATATTTGTATCGCTCACCTGCAGTAAAAAAGTTAATCTGAGTAATTGACCATTTCATCAGGAAAAGGGTTACTGGGTAAATGACCATTCTACCTGTCTAAAATTGTTAATAGACGCTAGCAACTTAGTAGGATAATGGTAAACAAGGTGTGAATCTCGGAAGCTGTGCGTTCGGGATTTTTCGGATTTTTTTCGGATCACATACAAAGTTGTGGAATCCTAGTGTATGGTCACACCCTTTGCTGTGTTAAAATTTATGTAAAGATTTGAGCCAAATAGTACCGGTACTTTATGGTATTGAGGAACAGGTAAAGAAGTACCAGTACTTTATGGTATTGAGGAACAGGTAAAGAAGTATCAGTACTTTATGGTATTGAGGAACAGGTAAAGAAGTACCAGTACTTTATGGTATTGAGGAACAGGTAAAGAAGTACCAGTACTTTATGGTATTGAGGAACAGGTAAAGAAGTATCAGTACTTTATGGTATTGAGGAACAGGTAAAGAAGTACCAGTACTTTATGGTATTGAGGAACAGGTAAAGAAGTATCAGTACTTTATGGTATTAAGGAACAGGTAAAGAAGTATCAGTACTTTATGGTATTGAGGAACAGGTAAAGAAGTACCAGTACTTTATGGTATTGAGGAACAGGTAAAGAAGTACCAGTACTTTATGGTATTGAGGAACAGGTAAAGAAGTACCAGTACTTTATGGTATTGAGGAACAGGTAAAGAAGTACCAATACTTTATGGTATTGAGGAACAGGTAAAGAAGTACCAGTACTTTATGGTATTGAGGAACAGGTAAAGAAGTATCAGTACTTTATGGTATTAAGGAACAGGTAAAGAAGTATCAGTACTTTATGGTATTGAGGAACAGGTAAAGAAGTACCAGTACTTTATGGTATTGAGGAACAGGTAAAGAAGTACCAGTACTTTATGGTATTGAGGAACAGGTAAAGAAGTACCAGTACTTTATGGTATTGAGGAACAGGTAAAGAAGTACCAGTACTTTATGGTATTGAGGAACAGGTAAAGAAGTACCAGTACTTTATGATATGGAGGAACAGGTAAAGAGGGGGCTGGTGATGCAGAATTTGATACAGCCAGCGCTAGATGGTGTGTGGAATGTAGGCCCGTCTGCAACTTAACCTCAAATATGTGATGTTTTGCGTGTGATATATGGACAACCCACTGACAAATTCAATTCAATTCAATTCATATATTTACTCCCAGGTCACAATGTGGCATATGGGGTCAATAGCGGTTACATAGAATGCTGGTAATTATTATTAGGCCCTATTATTATTATTATTATTATTATTATTATTATTATTATTATTATTATTATTATTATCGTCGTCGTCGTCGTCGTCGTCGTCGTCGTCGTCGTCGTCGTCGTCGTCGTCGTCGTCGTCTTATTATTATTATTATTATTATTATTATTATTATCGTCGTCGTCGTCGTCGTCGTCGTCGTCGTCGTTATTATTATTATTATTATTATTATTATTATTATTATTATTATTATTATTTCAACATACTACAAGTAGCTAGGTAATCAAAACTCTCAAATATAAAATTAAATAGTGATTTGCATATACCCATGATGTGCAGAGAGATGTTATGAAAAGAACAGTTTGTTTATAGCAAATATGATGAGTGCGACCGGAATTTGAAAGATATGGAGGAAATTGGAGGTCCCCCACTCGCAGAACATATTTTGAATATGTAGTCTGTACACATTAAACGTAGTAAATTCCAGCAAATCTGGTTTACAACGGTAGAGATGTGCTGCAGGACAGACTGTGAGATCTGAAATCCCCAATCTTACAACTCGTACTGCAACTTTCGCCACTAAAATCCATCAAAATAAAAAAAGTCCAAACTAGCTGCCTAAATGCTTAAATATGATTGGTCGCTGACGGCTATGTTTATTCACGTATCTCCTTCACTTGAAAGACGTGAACGGTGTTTATTGCCTAATCATATTTTGGTCTACAATATTTTGACCCGATCCCTTTAGTGATCCATGAGAACATGTTTAAAGGCATTTCTAAAAATCGCTCAAAATCGGAAGTGACAGAATCGAGCAATCAGCTTCTTTTGAACAAAACGTGATCATGATGTCTTAGGGAAGCTTATTGCCAAATTTGATTGAAATCGGCCCAGTGGTTCTTGAGAAAGTCGTTTAAAGGTAAAAATGTATAACCACCGATGGATGACAGGTGACAGTTGGGCAATGGACAATATACCAGGTACACAAACAAACAAACAAACAAACGGCAATTCCACCGTCGTGGCGGAGGCTGGACACACACTTCACCCGAAAATCTGAATGAAGCTTTTCTGAAAGTGTCGTGTATCAGTATTACTGGATGGTAGCCACATAAAATGCAGTAAAAGTCATACTCCTGCGCCAACAGACCCTCAAATGCCATGTATGCCTCGGCTACTTGCTGGACATTAATACATATGTCAAGAGAGTCTTTCAAAGTTTCTATTGCGCGTCCTGGCGCAATATGGTTCTGTAAATCAACA
The DNA here is from genome assembly GCA_034401795.1 of Chaetoderma sp. LZ-2023a. Lineage (NCBI taxonomy): Eukaryota > Metazoa > Mollusca > Caudofoveata > Chaetodermatida > Chaetodermatidae > Chaetoderma > Chaetoderma sp. LZ-2023a. The sequence continues at coordinate 11,958,261 of CM067367.1, read as the reverse complement.
AGAATATATCTAGGAGTTAGAATTTAAGTGAATCTATTTCCTTGTCAAACAAAATCGCAAAACGTATTTTTTACCGAATATGTCTACTTGCATGTATGATAGCATTTCAATGGATGTATAGTTTGAGGAACATAATTCATAAACGTGCTAATCGTTAATTTAGACATCATAGATAATAAATTAACACTTTGTGTCTGGTTACTTTCAATGATATGACAATTTTCGTGAGTGCGTACGCGCGTGCGTTCTTTTTGGGAGGGTGGCCTCGGGATTTCCAGACATTTTGTCAAATATCTGGATTTTCTTTTTATCTAAATATCCTAAAGGTTTTGAATAGCCAATTCTAGTCATCTGCAGTCAAGAGAATATTTTGAAACTTTACAACCGGAATGACTGGCTCGGTTATCTAACCAGTTATTACAGTGGCAAATTTGCATAAATACTCTTCTTCTTTTTGTCCGCAAATGGACATTTCTTAAGACCACTGCAGAAGCCAATTTAGCTAATATTATTAACTCACATATATGCAAACACCGGGAGAGGCAACTCGGGCGCTTTATCCGAAAAAGACAAATCAAAGACCGGGTTCAACCCAGCGTTCAGGCATGCGATCAAGGTGTAAAAATCTGCGCTGCTCTGGTTCCTTCGGGAACGACGCAATGTGTAAAGTCTGGACCTATGCACTGACTAAGGTGCGTTGAACGCAAGTTTAGTCTAAAACACCACCACCACCACCACCACCACCACCACCAAAACTTGTCTAAAAGGACAAACTGCGCTTTTGCGCGCGTCCAAACTTATTTTCTGGACAAAAAATTCATTATAAGCCGGTCGCCCTGCTCTGGCTCCCCGCCCCTCCCCCACCTCAAACACACACATGCGCTAGGTACGTCACTGGTAGGTGGTGGTGGGATCGGGTGGGGGTCGTGAGGTCCTGTCAGTTACTTAACTTACTGCGAGCCCTGCCCTCAAATACCGACATACGCTGTAACCAAGTAGCAGCATATTGTTAAAGTTGTACAGGCAATTCGTATGTGCTTGATATCGATACACCATGTGACATTTTGGACAGTGTTTGTCGAAGACAGAAACACCTGTAGAATCACAAAATCAATCAAGATAACGGTATGGTTGAAGCGTTTGCAGTCAACGGTCATGTTTTCACCTAAATGGATGCGCAATTATGCTTAACAGACGTGCATTTGATAGAACGTGACACGGAAAGCGTGCAAAGCATATTAAATGCCACATAAAATATTAATCAAACAAGCTGAAATAGTGGGTTGTTGTAAAAGCTGATTATTTAAGTTGATAACCTAACGTAAGTTTCAGTAGGGTAAATATTTTAACCCACCTTGACTATAAAAGGCACCAGATGGCGCTGGTGTCACATCTATCAAAATCTAAACACCTTTCACATCTAGGTAGCATGTTAAAAAAAAAAAGGTATAAAACCCTTACAGATTTCTTAGATATTTGCACAGTACACTCTTGGTGTAGCACTGGTCCTGTCATCTCGAAAAGATTATTGGAAAATATTCATTTAATTGAGAATTAGCTCAAATAAACATGAGAGCTGAATAAAATTTGAATTTAGTGGGTGGAGCTAAAGCTGTGACATCATATTGCGGGAAAATGTGCTCTGAATGGTTTATGAGTGTAAACAGCTGAAAGCACGCACGTGTATTATCCCACGTGTATTATCCCACGTCATATGTGGACAGAACATGCAGTAATAAATAAATAAATAAATAAATAAACACATTACCTTGATAAGAAGTGATAAGAAGTGGATTCTTATTGCCACCTATAACTGCAAATAAGGGTGTTGTAAGTTGTTAGGCAGCAACAGCCTTCAGCAACAGTGTTTGTAAACTGTATATTAGCCTTCCTAATACTGGCTTTGTAACAATTAATCTTTTGATATCAGTGTGACAAGTGTTGCAGAAAACTGTTGCTGCATTTGACAGTAACGGATATCCCCATTGACCACATTAAGAATACTGCATGCATCGCTATCTAATAAAACGTGCTAATACCGCAATACTGAGCTAAATGTATTGCTAGATAAATCAGCTTAAGTGTTTGACAGCTGAATTTCTGCAGCCTACATTTTCCTTAGGGTTTAACCCTGGATATATACTGAATATTTTGGAAACAATTTGACTAACATAGCCACCAACCACTTTCAGTCAAGTTGTTTTCAAAATATTCAACAGTAATTGTCAGTTGAAATTATTGGCTGATGGCTTGCAGCAGTCAGACAGTTAATGATGAATTAATTAAATTTGAAGGAGTATGTGATTATAGTACACAAGTGTATAATGCTACTATGCATGGGGTGGACTGTCCTACTCTATAGTAAACCAGTCATCTAGGTATATAGGCTGTGTATAGCGGCCAGGTGCTGAGCTGTCAGATGGTAGGCTATTTTGCTACTTATCACGCATGCGCCATACACGTCATCATAGAAGCTCCGCCTCATAGGGTATTAATTTCATCTCAACCCAGGGAGTGAGACTTGCGGCTATAAGGAGATCTGCTGCTTATCTCGACTCTCAACGCTCACTAGAATACTGTGACCGGCATTTATGCTACGTCGCTATAAAGTAAGGCAGATTAGATTTCAATTCACTTTGTTAATGGAAAAATATGTGATCCAGCTTTATCATCTTTATTTAGGTTCTGAAAACGAAATAAATTAATATCGTTAGAAACACATTGTATTATTTTGCTCAGAATAAATGGGAATTTCTTATTGTCTTTGAAATAAAAAGAGTAAGGCTAACTAGACTATCACATTCTGGAGGTACATGGAAGGAATAATACATGTGTTCTTTATGTAATGTTGATAATGTCTTAAAGTGTGGATTTCGGCTACCAAGAGTAATAGTTATTTTAGGTAAATAAACCTCCTCTACTCGAAAATTGTATTAGTTAATAATATAAATGCCGTATTAAAAAAATATAGGCAAATTATCATTAATTTCCGAGGATTGCCGAACAAAGACTCTGATTTCTGGGAAGCGGAAAATCCCTCGTACTTGTGACGTCACAAGTGGAACCGGTGAAAAAGTAGAAAATATATTCTAATATGTACAGCGGGATTTTAGAACACGATTCACAATTCTTTTTTTATATATCAGAATCAATAGTACGACGCATTTTACTAGCCTTGAATGTGAAAATTCATGTATTTTTAACACATGTGTGCCTACCACCGAGTCCCCCGAAATCTCAATACTATCGCTCGGCAAACATTGCCAAAGTTTAATCTGGTGTGAATTAATCAAAGGATAAATTATTCACGTGTATTTCGATATCGTACTACGCATCTTCGTGTCATTTAAACAAAATTAATTGCGTAAATATATCTAAATGCAACTCTTTTCTCCTTGCCAGTCGGACTAAATAACACGTTAACGACTAGAGGGAATTCCCTCGTCCCTTCCACTTGTTTTACGGAACTTGCCGAGTGATATTAGGAAGCAGCAAAAGGCATAATTTTCAACATTTGTAATCACGTTCTTCTAGCATACACGTTTTAAAAAGAATAAAAGTGCATGATAACATGTTAATCTAGTATCCCTCTATCTGTTTTCAAAAGAAAATGCCAGCCATGATCTACACTTTAATAAACTTTCCACATGATCTGCCTTGTGCTCGAAATTAGGATTTTCCTCATAAGAAACAATTAAAGCCTTTATTGTTGATATTTATATTGTCATGGATTTACATACGTGTGCATTTTGCGCTTGGGTAGTGTTATAATATTTATATCTGAGCAAGAAAACGCGCAATAAGATTCTTTCTTGTGACAATCTACAAAGGCCTAAGAGATCATTTAAACTCAAATGTAGCACATTATTTTCCATGAACCCTCAACGTAGAGCAATCGGTTTTTTCTCTTTGCGCACTTTAATCATAAATATAAAAATGAAAACATATGGAAATATATAAGAATCATATGTCCGCATCATATCACCTCATGTTTAAAAACAAAATGAAAACAACGTTTATTAAAAAAAAAATTAGATTAATTCCCATGGCAGGAAGGACATCTAGAACTATTTTCATAGACTGAACGTGATATGAATAGTGTAATTACTAGACATTATAGATGACTTAATATGCGATTTTATTATACATTTTATAAAATTGTACGTCAATTCCATGTATTTTGAATGGAACACGATCAATCAGAGATTGCAAACCCCCGACCTTCACGTTTCTTCTGGATTTTTGCGGATTTTCCGGATTTTCTTGGATTTTCCTTAATTTCACCCAACGTTGTAGAATCGCAGTGTATGGTCACACCCTTTCCCGTGTTAAAATATGGGCCAAATAAGATCATGGACAAGTTTTTGCAAATTCAATACTCTTGCATCGTGCATTTCTTCGGTGGTTTAAAATTTGAGCCAAATCGGATCCAGAGTTTTCTTAGGCACGCACGCACGCACGCCCGACCGCACGCACGCACGCCCGTCCGCACGCACGCACGCACGCACGCACGCACGCACGCACGCACGCACGCACGCACGCACGCACGCACGCACGCACGCACGCACGCACGCACGCACGCACGCACGCACGCACGCACACACACACACACACACACGCACGCACGCACGTTGACTGACTGACTGACTGACTGACTAGCTGGCTGGCTGGCAGACAGGCTTGCTGGCTGGCTGGCTGGCTGACTGGCTGACTGGCTGACTGACTGACTGACTGGCTGGCTGACTGGCTGGCTGGCTGCGGGCTGGCTGGCTGACTGGTTGGCTGACTGACTGATTGGGCAGTCAGGCCTGATCACAATTCCCTCTTCCCTTTACGAGGCGAGGGCAATTAGTAACTATGCAGCTGATTGTGAAATAGTACCCCATACGAGTAATATTATTACAACTGGACATATAGATTAATGCGTGTCAAGCTTGCATTATAAATTATATCTCTATATTATGGTTTACATACCAGGGTATATTCCAGTCATAGATAATTAGTCTTCCTTGGTCAGTTACTCTTCTTGGTCTATTCAAGGGTACGCTGCATGCGGAGCAAGAAAGCTCTTTTGGAACAAGCTCTTTAAAAGTTACATCTTCTTTAGAACTTTCCAAAGCACTCTCTGGAATTCTCTCATTGAAAACAATATATTCAGCTTGTTTTAAAATAGAGGAACTGTTCTCACATGGAGCCTCAGTTTCCACTCTGTCATCTTCATGACTCTGGCTATCGCTACTTTCCGTGTCACATTCCGTTTGTTTGCTCATAGATTGGTTCTCCACGAATACACAATACCGTTTGCCAGGTGAACACTGACATTTAATTCGAAATCCATCATCAAGAAGTGAATAAGAAACAACTGTCCTTTCCAATCTGCACCAATATCGTTCAATGCCTGTGAAGATTGAATAATGTTGTGTCTTTGATAAGGATCCGATAGGTTTAGGAATACAAACACAAAGCGGTATATTTCGATTTTTTTATTCTTCCAAAAGTGTATTGCATTGCTCCGCCTTGGACTTTGAAATTGATCCCAATAATACCATTCTATCTAATTGTTCAGGGTAGGATCCAGTCTCTCTCCACTTACACAGTACACCAATGACCGAACGTGCGCACACTCAAATGCTGGGTTTCCACCACGAATGGAAGCGGACTTTGCTTCTATACAAACAGAATCTGTACAGAATGATTCTAATTTTGGGTGTGTAAATTTCTTTATATGAATTGGCGAGCTGTGTCCACCAATTGTTCTTGCAGTAACATATATTCCATTGACTGAGTCAATGGAACAAGCGAAATGATGTTGAATTATCGTGATGTCAGGTTCTGTGCACCTGTCAGTTGCATGTTTTGATGAGATGTGTTTCCGTAAATTTTTCTTCAATAATACAATGCCACATTGTTCACAGGCGACCCGGCGGCCAGCTGGTCTGGGCAGTACATTAGTCCCGCGTTCTGCTATAGACACGGGTTCATTTCTATGAGCATCAAGACTTTCTCGAGTTGGTGTTTGTATTATTTCCTGATAATTTTGCGGGCACCTCTTTATATGTAATTCTATGCGGTCCCGACGGCTTATCTCTGTCTGGCAGTACGGGCAGTGGTAGTGGTATTTCCCCATTGACTTGCCATGGTACAGTCGACACAGAATGGAGAAGCGGTCTAAAACGAATGCAAGTAACATTCATGATCATTCTAAGCTTTATATAGTCCAATGGATCCAATCAAATTAAATTACAAGCATATTAGCATAATGCTTGGATTATGACATGTAACATTGACGAATTAAAAGGTTGTAATATCTGGATGGGAAAAATGCTCCTTATTCAGATGACATATTTCTAGGTCACATGACCTAACCTTTTTAATGTGGGTTGTGGGTCAATGCATAGTCGAATTCTAACAACCTTACATGTATATGAATTGAATTTGGTCAATTGTCTGAAGCGTGAGAAGCCAGTTACTTATTCGCTTTTCCCCAGGTCCTTATTCACTGGACCTAAAAAAAATATGTGAGTCAATGCGCAGTTGAATTGTTTGAATAAGGAACTGGGAATAAGGCGCCAACTTCACGTCTGAATAAGGAACTGGGAACTGGGATCAAGGAGCCAAATTCACATCTGAATAAGGAACTGGGATCTGGGATTAAGGAGCCAATTCCCGTCTGAATAAGGAACTGGGATCTGGGATTAAGGAGCCAATTCCCGTCTGAATAAGGAACTGGGATCTGGGATTAAGGAGCCAAATTCACGTCTGAATAAGGAACTGGGAACTGGGATTAAGGAGACAAATTCACGTCTGAATAAGGAACTGGGATCTGGGATTAAGGAGACAACTTCATGTCTGAATAAGGAACTGGGAACTGGGATTAAGGACACAACTTCATGTCTGAATAAGGAACTGGGAACTGGGATTAAGGAGACAACTTCACGTCTGAATAAGGAACTGGGATCTGGGATTAAGGAGACAACCTCACGGACGTCATCTAATTTTCTAAAAATTCGTGTTTGGTGTTTGTATTTTGCAACATTTTCACTGTAGTAATTACATATTTAAAATACACTTTTGTGTCTGGTTTCGAAAAATCAAGTCGACAGTATAAATATGGCGTAATTTAAAAGAAAGGAATAGGGAACTAGCATATGATCTTGACTGACAGCTTTATATAATACTCAACCTATAGCCACCAGTGAAAAACAGAAACAAATCAGAATAATTAGAGAAAAAGCAGCTAAATACCATTAATGTCATTCTGGCGGGAACCAATTAGTGACCCATGTGCTCTTGTGTACGCCGAGCGGATAAATAATCCCCGCTACAGCCTGTCACATAAGCTCATTTATATTCGCGCTAAGCTGATTAGCCACTACGTCCTACCGGTAAAATACTGTCTAGTTTTAAAACAATTTGCCTGAAAGCCGTTGTTTTCAGAGAACAAGGTCTACATCCAGTCACACGATTTCAAAATATTCAGTAGGCATCATATTGCGACCTTGGAAACAAGCATTTGAAATCATTTTGACCGAAACTTCAACCCGAAAAAGTGACTTTCAAATATAACGTTTTCAAAAGGATCAATAGTGATTTAGCAGTAGTGAGTTAATCGTTAGACATGCGCTATTCATACCGCTTACAAAAGCATGTAACGGACCAATAAGCAATTTGGCCCGTTTTTAAATGGCGCAGACCCATATGACAATTTGTTATCGGCGTGCCCGTTTGTAGACGGCGCATAGTTCATGTGCAAACTTGTTATCTGCACTCCCATTTGTAAACGGCACACTGCCAATATGTCAATATAAAACGTTGCGCCACTAAGAAATGTGCATAGTTGTAAACGAATTGTGATTTCTACCGCTTCCTTCTCAGATCAGTGATTAATTTTCAGTCACTGGGGTAATTTATTTGATGTCTTACTGAAAGAAACACCGTCTATCAAACAAGGTGGTGGTCATTCGCTGGATCTGTGTATAACATGCGTGGGCAATCACAGAGGTGTGACGCACACATTGTTGGAATGAAAATGCGTTTTTTGAGTTTTCCAAAGTAATCTCTTGCTCTGCAAATCGATACTTTCTATGAGAAGATTACAAATTTCTTTAATAAACGTGAGCATTATTTAAAGTGTTACTCAATGTAATCACGTCATTTGATCCTTGTGTTATTAGACTTCTAATTAATCACTTTGATCCTTAAGTACAGACAACCATTAGGTGCAATCACAAAACAATGGATTAATCAGCGCCTTCAATCAATTCAATTGTCCTGTGCTTGCTGATGTATACACAATCATATACGCCCTCATTCTTTTTCTTATGTATCCAGAATTATTGACTAACCGACTGAAGGAATGAGTGAATGAACGAACAGACGGATTGACAGACGAACAAATAAATGATCAACACACGTATACGGGCAAACGTGCTTGAACAGCAGCTGAAAGGATTGCTGAAATTATGAGTAAGACGGAGATAATGAATGGATGGATGTATTGCCTATTGGTGCAAGTTTGACATTGACATATAGGAAGTGCGCCATTTACAAACGGGCGCCGATAACCAATTGATATATGGGCATGCGCCGTTTACAAACGGGGGCGCCGATAACCAATTTTTATATGGACATGTGCCATTTACAAACGGGCGCGCCGATAACCAATTGGCATACGGGTATGCGCCGTTTACAATCGGGTGCGCCGATAACCAATTGGCAAATGGGCTGTGCACCGTTTACAAACGGGTGCGCCGATAATAAATCGTCATATAGGTCTGCGCCGTTTACAAACGGGCGCGTCGATAACAAATCGTCATATGGGTCTGCGCCGTTTACAAACGAGCGCGCCGATAACAAATCGTCATATGGGTCTGCGCCGTTTACAAACAGTCCTGTACTGTTTACAAACGGGCCAAATTGGTTATTGGGTCGCTACAACTATATTGTGGGGTGCTTCGTTATATTCAGGTAGGCATTTGCGGGATATCTGCACGCACAGTTGACACACGGTGGAGTGCGAAGCACCAGCACGGTCTCTAATTGGATCCAAGCTAAGCGCTCCGAGATTTAGTAAAGCCTTTTCTCAAATAATCCCGATTCATTTCCATTTTTTTTACTGATGGTAGGTTATTTAATATTGTATGAAATTACCAATAAACATTTTTGTTATTTCCCCCTTTCCCTTCCTTTAAATATATAATTAATTCGATAACACTTTGCAAAGATTATCAATTTAATACAGTCTAATAATAAAGCAATCATTACGCTGTTCGTTCTTCACCTGGCGAATTGAGTGATGAGCAATCCATTGTGGGAAGGTCTGCTAATCCCCTCCCCCCCCCCCCCCCCGCCACCCCTCTCCCTCAACCCCCACCCCACCCCACCCTCTCTGCATATCTGCTCATTCAAAATACAACAAGAGCAATCCCGTTTTTTGCCCTATTGTAAAGGTTTTTTCGGATTTTCCGGATCCCGCAGAAAGTTGTGAAATCCTAGTGTAAGTCCACACCCATTCTTGTATTTAAATTTGAACCAAATCGGTTTCCCGATCGTTTCCGAGATATCCATAGATCCAGATTTTGATCTAGTCAGGAGTTTTCAGCAGGTCCTGAACATAGATGTTCCTACAGACCGGGGCAATCCAATTTTGAGGTCGGGCATACTGAATTTTTCTTCAATTTAATATTACATTACATCGAGAGGTAGTGGAACTTAAAATATCCAGGAAAGAGCTTTGAGGGCCACAAAGGAAAAATTAAATTTTTAGACTGTATGTTCGGATTGTGTGTATCACGCCCAATGTTGTGGAATCCTAGTGTACGGCGACGCCCTTTCTTGTATTAAATTTTGAGCCAAATCGTACCTATAGTTTCTGAGATATTCATAGATCCAGAATTTGATCCGATCCGGATCCAGATCCAGGTTCTTTTATCCGGATCATGGGCAACGTCTGGAAGCACCCTTGTATATAATTGTCCCCCTTCCACCCACCCCACATTTTATTTATAGCGGATTTGGAGGCTGATTGACTGCCACACCCATCCCATCCCGCTTGGCTATGCGCCCCACCTCCATAAATGAGCAATAGGTAACCAGTATTGCGATCATGCGCAATGATGTAATGTAAGTCTTCTTACCATTAGGTGCAGCATAACAAGTTTTCCAATGGGTGCTGCGTAAATGTGACAGCGCTTTGGCCTTCCGATTCCGTTTAAAACAGCTGACTGGGCACAACGGGCAGTGATATAACTTACAACATGTTTCACATTGTACGCACACATCCTCCAGTTCTGAAAAGTTTGAGAAAGTCAGGTTGGAATACTGATCAGGCACTAAATTGGCCATAGTCATGTTATCATGAAGTGTAATCACATTACAGTAATTGTTATGCTTTTAAATATTTCTTAACTTAGATAAGTTACAGAAAAATTACACGTAGCCTATCTTCACTATACATTCACGTACGAATCTAATCATCCATTAAGGTGACGTTTGGACTATGAAAAACCAAGAAGCGTGAACTATATTTTGACTGTTTTAATTTTGTAGTACTTCGTTATATACATCTTCGTTACTAGTTACTATGAAATATCAATGTTTTCCCTATCATTGTTAACTTGATCACTCTGCGCAAAACTTGTTCCATTGAAAAACCGCTTTCCAACGAATACGTTCGAGTCATTCAGTGTTTCGCATTTAAAGGAACCTAGCTATGCTTCACCTCACCCCCGCCCCCTTACAAGACATATACCCCTATGCCATTACTAAATGGAATTAATTTCTACAGCCATGATAACCGATAGTGTATTTGAACGCGAAATGGAAATCACACACACACACACACACACCATTCACTAGTAAATCGAACGATGTGGTGACAACATCAGCTAGCAGTGTTAGTTATTGCCGTGCCATTCTGGCCACCAAGTTACTTCTAACAGATTGGCTTGTATGTAGTCTACAGAGGACAACTAAGTTGGTTGCAACAAAACATGGCTAAAATGGAAGAGTACGACATTTTCACACAACCTTTACACTCAGTTTTTTCAACCAATTTGTTTGACAATGTGTTATGCGACCACCATGTTGGAACACATATTTTCATCCAACATCATATAACCTAAATTCCTACTGCAAATATGAATTGGTGGGCGCCTGTCGAGCTTCAACTAATAACTTGCAATATATCGGGTTTAGTTGCGTAGGTTTTTAGTAAGTAGTATCATCTCAGCGGCGAGGGGTGGGGTGGCGTTCGGGTGGAGGCGGATATAGATAGGCCTATAAATAATTCTGAACAGTTGTAACTAAAGATGGAACATTCCGTCCATTTTAGGTTATCACTCCTTCTACTTATTGTTCCGACATGAATTAGACCTCTAGATTTCACGGCAATTAAATCCAAATCAACCCGCATGGCATTTGTTTATTGGAGTCAACATGTTGATAGAACACATAGTCCACTATCAAAACGAGATATATATTGTCCAGGGTCCAGACATTGCCATATTTAGTGCAAACTAGACTGCGAGAGGGTTGTTTTTAATCAATTAACATTATTTTATCTTCTAAATGTGTCTAAGTCTGATTTTAATGAAACTCTCGCTGATATGCGTGACCAAAGCAAAATAGTGTCTCGCAATGCTAGTGGACAACAAGTATATCATTATCAACAACAATAGCAGCACCAGTAACAAAAGCATCATCATCATCATCAGCAGCAGCAGCAGCAGCGTCGTCGTCGTCGTCGTCGTCATCATCATCATCGTCATCATCAGCGGCCGCGGCGGTGGCGGCGACTGCGACGGCGGCAGCAGTAGAAAGGCCGACACCGATTTTGATTTAAACATCTTTTATTGTAACAGTTGCACAATGGGATCGGGCACAAGGTCTTACAACTTAGATTTGCCCTCTCCCTACAGAATTATTATAAGCAGCCAATGATTGAGAACACTAAACCGAGGTTAGAGAGAAACAATAAATTAAGAAGTGAGAGAGAGAGAGAGAGAGAGAGAGAGAGAGAGAGAGAGAGAGAGAGAGAGAGAGAGAGAGAAAGAGAGATATGTAGGGGAGAAAAACGATGTAAACAGAATAAAAAAGAATAGGAAAGAAAAGAACAGCTCCTTCAAACACTGTCATTGTCGGATAGCAGTTAGCCATTAATATAATAGATTAAACAATACGAATAATCGAATTAACAGACCATATTCATGGTTATTCCAGACCGTCGTCATTTACCACCGTTTACCCACCCCAACCCTTCCTCTCAACTCCCACCATGCTTTCACCAGGTCTTCTCTTCTCGTTTCTTACACGAAAAACGAAACAGAAACGAGAAATGAGACCCAGTCACCTCCAACCCCGCCCACCCCACATATTCAAAATGGCTCCACTTCTGTGTATTTAGGTAAATCTGAACTTTTAACCTCCTCATAACTTGGGACGAAAAGTTTGAGGAGATTAACAATTTATCGAGCCTTTATTGCATCCCCATCATCCCCTCTCCTGTCGTCATCGTCGTCGTCGTCGCCGACACCGATGATGACGATGGTTGGAGTGGGGCTCGGGGAATAGCCTTACTTCCCTTGATTCACAAGATCGTTAGCTGTTCGGTTGATCACTGTCAAATTGGATATATTAAATTTAATCAGTTGATTAATTAAACATCAATATAACATCTAACACAACAATAGATCGAACAGAGCTAAAATAGCCTAGAAACCATAACTTAAACCATAGGAGAGAAATCTACAAAATATAACTATATACTAAAGGGCAGAAGTCCAATTAAATTCAATTCAATGATACTTGTTGAGATGCTCTGATACGTGACGTCACAATAAGTGTACATAACATAACGTTGCAGATATGGTAACATGGCATCGGGGGTGGGCTGGGACGTTTGGAGGGTGGGGTGTGTGTGTGAGTGAGTGAGTGAGTGAGTGAGTGAGTGAGTGAGTGAGTGAGTGAGTGCCTGCCTGCCTGCCTGCCTGCCTGCCTGCCTGCCTGCCTGCCTGCCTGCCTGCCTGCCTGCGTGCGTGCGTGCGTGCATGCGTGCGTGCGTGCGTGGGAGGGTGGGCGGGTGGGTGTGGGTGTGTGTGTGTGTGTGTGTGTGTGTGTGTGTGTGTGTGTGTGTGTGTGTGTGTGTGTGTGTGTGTGTGTGTGTGTGTGTGTGTGTGACGGGTTGTTGTGGCTAGAAATCAAAATGCATGCGTACTATATTGATACTGAACAATAAACGATTTAAAGTTCGTGTTATAGGTATAACTTATACGCTGTTGTAGTCGGATTACGTAAGCGTCCGTGCTAGCCTGCCAGGGATAATTTCCCTCGAAGAACAGTAAGTAGCGTGCACGGTCATGTCAGTCAAACAAATGCCTTAGCCGAGTATGTGCACTGAGCCCACCTGACCAATTTCGGGGACAATATGATTCTACAGAACATCGCATAAAACACGCCATAGACAATTAAGAAAATAACATTTGATAAAAATACATACTTACATGGTGACATGGAGACAGCATGTCAGTGCCCAGATCCTGTACATTTTGACCGTGGTCTGTTCTTACATAGCCTTGTACGTATAGGTGCATGAATGTAGCAATTCCCAGTTTCATGCTGTAATCGAGTGCAACACAACACACACTGTTAATAAATTCTAATTTTGCACAGAGATACAATCACATGGCCCCAGGGAGATATAAAGATACACCATTACATGGCGTCAGGGGCACAGCATGTCAGTGCCCAGACGGTGTCATTTTGGGCGGTGGTGTGTTTTTACAAAGGAGAATGTAGCAATCCCCTGCGTCATGCTATAATCGAGTGCAACGCAACACACACACACCCGCCCGCCCGCGCGCCCGCCCCGCCCGCCAACCCGCCCGCCAGCGCGCCCGCCCGCCCGCCCGTCCGCTCGCCCGCCCGTCCGCCTGCCTAGATATAGGTGAATGTAGCAATCCCTTATTTTAAGCTATAATCGAGTGCAACACAACAAACAGTTAATAAAATCAAATTTTGCAGAGATATACAGTGACATGGCGTCAGAGAGACAGCATGTCAGTGCCCAGACCCTGTCCATTTTGGGCTGTGGTATGATATTACAAATCCTCGTACGTATATGTGAATATAGCAATCCCCTGTTTCATGTTATAATAAAGTGCAACACAACACACACTGTTAATAAAATCTACTTTTGTAAAGATATACAATCGCTTGGCGCCAGGGAGACAGCATGGCATTGCCCAGACACTGCCATTTAGGGCTGATATATGGTTTTACAAATCCTCGTATATATAAGCGAATGTAGCCATCCCCTGGTTAATGTTATTAGCAAGTGAAACACGCTAGAGACTGTTAAGAAAATAACATTTTGTAAAGATATACCATTACATGACGTCAGGGAGACAGCATGTCAGGGCCCAAGACCTTGCCATTTTGGGCTATGACATGTTTTTACAAATCCTCATACGTATAGGTGAATTTAGCAATCCTTTGTTTTAACCTATAATCGAGTGCAACACAGCACACATGGTTAATAAAATCAAATTTTCCAAAGAGGTACAGTGACATGGTGTCAGAGAGACAGCATGTCAGTGGCCAAACCCTGTCCATTTTGGGCTCAGGTATGCTTGTACAAATCCCCGTACGTATATGTGAATATAGCAATCCCCTGTTTCATGTTTTAATCAAGTGCAACACAACACACACTGCTAAGAAAATCAAATCTCACAAGGATATGCAATCATATGGCACCAGGGAGACAGCATGTTAGTGCCCAGACCCTGCCATTTTGGGCTATGACATGTTTTTACAAATCCTCGTACGTATAGGTGAATGTAGGAATCCCCTGTTTTATGCTATAATCGAGTGCAACACAACACACACACTGTTAATCAAATCAAATTTTGTAAAGATATACAATAACATGGTGCCAGGGAGACAGCATGTCAGTGTCCAGACCCTGCCATTTTGGGATGAGGTATGATTTTACAAATCATCGTATATATAACCGAATGTAGCAATCCCCTGCTTAATGTTATTAGCAAGTGAAGACGGTTAAGACCCTGTCCATTTAGGGCTCAGGTATGTTTTTACAAATCCTTGTACGTATATGTGAATACAGAAATCCCCTGTTTCATGTTATAATCGAGTATAACACAACACACACTGTTAACAAAATCAAATCTCACAAAGATATATGATCACGTGGCACCATGGAGACAGCATGTCAGTGCCCAGACCCTGTCCATTTTTGGCTGTGGTATGATTTTACAAATCCTCGTATGTATATATGAACATAGCAATCCCCTGTTTCTTGTTATAATAAAGTGCAATACAACACACACTGTTAATAAAATCAACTTTTGTAAAGATATACGATCACATGGCACCAGGGGGACAGCATGTTAGTGCACAGACACTGTCCATTTTGGCCTGTTTTTACAAATCTTCGTATGTATAGATGAATGTAGGAAACCCCTGTTTTATGCTATAATTGCGTGCAACACAACACCCACTGTTAATAAAATCAAATTTTGTAAAGATATACAATCACATGGCGCCAGGAAAACAACATGTCATTGCCCAGATCCTGCCATTTTGGTCTGCGGTATGTTTTTACAAATCCGTATACAGGACTCAGTAAATTTTAGCATTGTGAGCTGTGAATCAACTTAAAGAGAAAAATAGTGTGACTTCGCAAGTGAATGTAATTGTAAATTTCCAGCCAACATCTATGCCTATATATTAATATTTTGAAAATCTTGTGGGAAGTTGCATTAATAGTTGTTGGTAGTTTACAGTTTTGTTACAATGCAATTATGCCAATATGGCCCACGTGTTGTTTATCACTCAGAAAACTGGAAATGACTTCCCAAAGAAAGTAATTTTCCAAATTACATGGGGGCTGGATAGCCACACTCTTTCCACACTTAAACTACCAGCCAACAGCCTTTGATTAGAAGGCAGCAAAGTTATTATCAAAATATATGCAAATATCCATAGATTATATCTATTTGAAAAGAAAATGCAAAATTCTAATCAGAAGTTGTTGCCTGGTAATTTATAATCAATAGAATTTCATCACCTTGCCATGTTGAAATTATTGTAAGTTACAATGACAATATCAATGACCGTGTACTGATATGGCCCCCATAGTGCTATACGTTAATTATCTCTCAGAAATTCGGGAAATGGCGTCTTAGAGAACCTAATTTTTTAATTTCCTCGGGGGCCCATCCATTGTCATAGTTATATAGGGCATCAGCGGTCCTAAATCCGGCCAGGTAAGATATGCACAGATCCAGAATATTTTCCGATCTAGTTCATTTATCTCGATAATGGCATGGAGTTTGGAAATCCTAGAAATCGTCTTGCACGGCAAGTTCAGTTCCTTCATCATGTTAAGATTTTAGTAAATTCTGACCAGTAGTTTTTTTTAGATACAACTCCAAACACACACACACACACACACACACACACACACACACACACACACACACACACACACACACACCACGCACCCACCACACCCACCCACCCACCCACCCACCCACCCACCCACACACACACACACACACACACACACACACACGCGCGCACACACTCACACACACATGCATACGCTTACACGCGCACGCACGCACGCACGCACACAAAGAACCGCTCGCAATGCCCTCTTCCACATAAAGAGTGAGGGTATATAGCTATGAAATAATAAAGTTTTAATTCATTAAATTTAACATCCAAAATCGCCGGATAAAATTTCAAATTTAACTAACCACTCGAAATTTGTAGGAGACAATTTGTGCAGGTTATATTGTTAGATTATGTGAGTGGGGGGGGGGGGGGGGGGGGGTGGGGAGTTGACATTTGGGATTATATAAACATCAAAACATCCTGTGGCGACAATGGCTTGGTCAGATAGGCTAGGGCTAAATTTATGAAATATAACTAAAATTGGATAGGTCATCCATGTTCATCCTTTTTGTGCGGATTACAGCATCATTGTCCGAGAGCATCTAGATATTAAAATTTTCCCCACATCCGCCCCACTCAACCCACTAGGAACCATCCGAGAGATTACCCACCCGTGCATATACAATATAGCCTACATTGTGGTGAATATTTTGAAAACAATTTGACTTAAAGACGTTGCTGCCCACGGCAGCAACAACTTTCGATCAAATTGTTGTCCACATATTTAGCTCAGCCTCTCTTCTACTAATAGTAGCATCGTACGTTATAACAGCTAGAAATAACATAAAAAAACAATCAAATTGTTTTTAACGTAATTATCTCAACCTCTCTTGTATAAATCATAGCGTCCTTTGCTATAACATAGTAGACATATCAGCTTACACAGCGTGCGCAACGGTCGTAAAGAATATCAAGTATAAACAGCCTGAAAACGAGGCAAGCGTCTGGATGCTGCCAACCGGATGTCTGCGTCTAGAGCGTCTGGGCGGTGTCAGCTGCAGTTGATAGCTGTTGGAAACGGGCGTCTGAAGCATCTCTAAAATGCGAAATGACGGAATCGCGGACAGGCTGTGAGTTTAAGCATGTCTATAGGGCTTTAGAATGGTTCAGACGGTAACGCCGCCGCCGTCTCTGATTTCATAAACTCACTAATCTTTGATAACCTTTACAGTAACGTCACAACAAAGGCAATGCACAGTAGTAATCCCATTAATATATTTATCAGCGATGACAAAAATCAGTATTTATTTATTTGAAGGCAATCACGCACAATTATTTGTTTCAGTCCGTTAGGCAATTTTATATTCCATAATGGTCTGTTAGGGCCGTTTCGGGCTGTTTCTGTCTGTTAGGTCCGTTTCGGTCTGTTAGGTCCGTTTCGGTGATTCGATGATTTCCACATTTACGCCAGCAAGAGCTTCAACGTCTGATTGGCCAGCAATGCCTACTCTAGCTTCAGAGAATGATTCATTTGTGCACGCATGCTTGAAACCCACAATAGGGGACCTTTCTAGTTTATCCATCCATCCATCCATCATATGACGTCATAATCTAGTACTTGACGTGTACGATGACGCCATAATCAATGACGTCATGAATGACGTAGGTAAGTACGTCACAAACGCATAATTGGTGACGGACTATGTGTTGTTTTATGAATTGTATGTCTTTTTTCAAAATTTTAATAAACATGTTATTGAATATGTTGAAACTATAGGCAGCAACAGCACCCAGTCAAAACAGTTTCAAAATATTAAAAAACTTACCTGTATAGTTTTCTGGAAATTGATAGTCATGGAGTTCAGGGATCGTTCGATCCCCACACGAACAAGGTGTGGGTGGAGCATAGCTAGAGATGCGCGGGGCATAGCTAAAACTGGAAAGGTCCATTGTAAAAGGTGAGCCATCAATTACTGAAAATCTATCCGATGATTTTCAGGATATATGCAGGAAAATGCTTCAACATTCATTGGGTGGTGGGTGGGCTGGGGGGGGGGAGGGGGGATTTGGATCATACATGTTATTAAGTGGCAATGATGCTACATAGTCAAAAACAGTAGCGGACTTGATTTTACATCTACAATGTCCCTCGCTCGTATACTTTCTTACCAGATGCAGAAAATGGACAATATTAATAAATGGCTTCTATTAAGTTAATACCCACTTGTCTATTTCATTTTGGACATCAATGGGCGCTATGTAACAATGCCATATTCTGTTATTGGATGGTTAATTACGGTTAGGATCATCATCATCATCATCATCATCATCATCATCATCATCATCATCATCATCATCATCAACAACACGCCGCTGTCGCCGCGCCCGCCGCTGTCGCCGCACCCGCCGCTGTCGCCACCACCACCACCACCTTCACCACCACCACCACCACCACCACCACCACCACCACCACCACCACCACCACCACCACCACCACCACACCGCCGTTGTCAATCTGACAAACAAATGACTGTTGTCAGTAATTCTAGGACTGTTAAGCAGTGCGTTGCTAAACTTACGAGCGCAGTCTCCGCGATGGCCCATTAAATTACGACCGTGTCTAAGATAAATTCTCACTAAATTCCGCGTGACCAGTGTAAAGACATTAACCTACTTGAACAACACCGTATTTAGTGGGGCGTTATTTATTGGAATAACAGGAATTGGCACTGTGTGCTTTAGGATGCGAGAATTATAGTTGTCTGCAGAGTTTCAGAAAATGAAAAGAACAAACCTTATCCTCTTGTTAGTCATCAATCCGTCGGAACAGAGAAGAGACTGACAACATTCCCATTGCCTTATCACACTTAATCTATACCCTAGCACTATCTGTATGTTATTATATACGGTACCTGTGCGAGAGTTTATGCGCCTAGATTTGTATGCATGTGGATTGTTTATGAGTATGTCCGGGAACATGTGCGTGCGTGTAGGCTATGCGCTAGTAACTGTCTGAAACAGACTCTGAAATAATTGCATGGCCTGGTGGTGTCAAAAGCTCTATCCAAGCCGTAATGATGTTATGAATGTTCCGCAGCATATAGAGTTTCCTTGCATGTCCCGCAGCCTCACCTATCAAATATTTAAGCTGTTTCTTGAGGATACGTTTCTTTTCAAGGAAAGAATTTAGAATCTTACTAACCTTTGGATAATTTTCTGGCCAAATGGGCATAATAGTAATTTTGGGTTGCTTAAATGTCTATAAGACATACGAAGATAATTTTGCCTAGATAAAATGATAGTTGCAGATTTTTTATCTACCGATTTCAGAATAATAGATTTTTGCGCACTGAGTCGAGTGTGTGCCTTTCAGAAGATGATATGCTTGCTTTGTTGCTGTAAACAGGTATAGACCTTTCCCACATTAACGTATTTTGGGAAAATACCTTCCCGGAATGCATCGCGAATACTACTTCTGGCTGCTAGTAGCAATATCCGACACGCAAACAGCATTACTTTACTATTGGAATCAGATACAGCGCACTTTACGCAGCTTATATGAAGAACTAATTTCATAATATTATTGAAGTCATACGTCATTGGAAAGCCAAGCCAATTTTCTATACGTTTCTGTATTCGGTTTTATAGTTTTCTAAAATTTAATACAGTTGATTGTAATTTTAAAAAGCCTCTATTGTCGACCTGATTTAATGATTCTAAGTATAATATATACGCAAATAAGCCAGTGAAAAATTATAAAAAATAATGTATTAATGTTTCGACAATTGAATGCGCTTTCCAATGATGTATGCCTTAAATAATATAGTGATTTTAGTTTATTATAGGAACGGTTTAGATTACAGTGTATTTTAGTGCAATAGTAAGTCAATGCGGGTCAGCTGCTTGTTGCCTGCATAACAAGCCAGCAGTTTTACTCTGAGAGTGGATCTAAGGGGAATCCCCGCGTAATAACGTCAATGTGGGAAAGGTGTATTGTTTTAGATTTTGTATGTAAATTTGTTAAGGTTCAACCTTTTTATTTCCTGATCATCTTCTTTGTCCGGGGAGGGTGCCAACATGGATTTAGCTGTAAATGTTTTAGCCCAGATCAAATGTATATGATTATGTGGTAATCGTATGTTATGAGAGAAACAACTAATTTCTATGGCTCCATTGTCAAATGCGACATCTAATCTCGATTTAGATATTGGAACAAAGGTTAAGTCATGTTTTAGGAGAGATTTTTCAAGAGAGAGAGGTCAGAAAACACAGAGAGCATAGAGAGCTTTGTGTCTAGGACTCTATCGATGCGGCTATTGCCAAGTGGCTATTGCCAAACGTTTAAATTTAGATGTGGCACTATATTGCTGAAGATACAATTTTGTGTATCCTTGTTCCAATAAATATTGCGGTATAATTCAACTCTAAATTTTGTGTTAACTATCTGTGGAAAGTTTCATGATTAAGACAATTCCCTTTGCCACACTCAAGGTAAAGTAGCAGTGGTAGTAGTAGTAGTAGTAGTAGTAGTAGTAGTAGTAGTAGTAGTAGTAGTAGTAGTAGTAGTAGTAGTAGTAGTAGTAGCCGTAGTAGTAGTAGTAGTAGTAGTAGTAGTAGTAGTAGTAGTAGTAGTAGTAGTAGTAGTAGTAGTAGCCGTAGTAGTAGTAGTAGTAGTAGTAGTAGTAGTAGTAGTAGTAGTAGTAGTAGTAGTAGTAGTAGTAGTAGTAGTAGTAGTAGTAGTAGTAGTAGTAGTAGTAGTAGTAGTAGTTTCAACCAGTCAAAAGGGTTAGGTGGGTGAAAAAACTTTTTGTGAAGCAACTGTTGGCTTAAAGTGTCCTTTATGATATAAATAACTAGATTCGTTCAATTTTGAAGCTTTATAAGCAGCCACATCCAAAATGTTCACTGAGTTATCATTGAAGCTTCCTTTCAATTTAATGTCAGGATCGTGGTTGTATAGAGTTTGCAGGATTTCAGTAAATTCATCTCATATGTGTGACCGGATTAAAAAGAAATCATCAAGGTATCTATCGAAATTGAGGGCACCTTCTTCCCATTCAGCCATGTAGATGCTGGCAAAGCTAGGACTGGAACGCCAATAGCACAACCACTAATCTGTTGATAAACCTCTCCATTAAATTTAAAATCATTACCCAGCAAACTAATTTTGAGCAGTTATATTATTCTCCTCTCTGGCGAAGTGGTTCAGAATATTTGTTTAAGGCCCTATGAACCGAATTTATATCCTTTTTATATTAATGCTTGCATACATCTAGTTAACATCTAGGGCTACTAGAAATGCATTTGGGGGCACTTTGATCAGTGCTAGTTTTGAAAGAAAGGTTTCAATATTTTAAGGAAAGCTTGGATGCTTGTTAGCGATTGTTTGAAGATCATAATCAATGAGCTATATTCTGTATGATTCAGAGTCGCAATGAAAAAACCCTTGGAAATGGCGGTAGTGTGCAGATGAGAATTGTGGCGGAGAAGAATTTGTGTGATTTATAAAGAGTTTACGAAGTTTTCGTGATAAGTTTTGGTGTTTTAACTTTGTTTGCATTTTCAATAGAGCGAGTGCATTAAGAATATTTTGATTTGATGTGTCTTCTTCGTATTTGCAGTGGATTTAAAAAAGATTCCTATAAAACCGTGAGGACCATTCAGAAAAACATATATTTCAAGTAGATATTCACCAAGCTGTTCTTTTGTTACGTGATCACTGGTCACTAGAGTAAACACTGATCAGCTAATTTAGATTACAGTACGCTGCGCTGAATATGTGAACAGTAGTCAATAGCGATTAATAGCGCTCGTGATTATTTCCTGATTTGCTGATTGTTTGTTGTGTATTGAATCCTGCTAAGTGACAAACAAATTCGGTAATCCGGGAAATCCCACTAAACTACTCTAATGGCATGTTGCATAGACTGTCCGCAGATTAGGTCTGGCGTTTCTCTCCGGAATGGGGACCTAGGTAGCCTAATGCTATGTGAGGTTTGCTGTGAACACAAACTTTCAAATGATTTTCGCAAGCGAAACGCATCTCCGCCACCAACCGGTAATATGAGTGGTCGGGAGAAATCTAGTGTCACATCATCCATATGTGTACCCGCAGAAGTAGATATGTCTAAGGAGACCCCTGAATTTAGTCGAGTCTTGGGTGATGCAAACTGACTACTGATCGGAACACCGCATAATGATAAGGATAACTTACCATTGAGCGACGAAGTGTTGGTAAAAATACACACCAATCACGCAGCCAACACAGTCAGTAACAACACCAATCGCATCGATTAGCCCAGAGCCGTCTGTGAGTTATGCTCAGAGTCAATTAGTTGGTAATACAATATCTATGACACCATGACCGCATCAGATAAATACATTACACGGACATGGATCTGGAATACAGCCACCACTTTGCCAAACATCGACCCATTACAATGCACCACAAACAGCCATGCCTTATCAACCAGGTATGGTGGTCCAAAGAGTGAGTCAATATCAGTATCAACAACAGCCTGGGCAGCGTCCACAGCATGCACAGCAACTCAGTCCACAGTTCGAACAGCATCAACAGCTGACTGGTCAACTAAATCCCGGTCACCGTGCCAATATAGGAGAACCTATGCCAGACATGATGCTGCAAAGTGTATTAAGACAACTGCATCTGATAAATACTAAGATGAATGACGTCAGCGAGATCCAGGGTAGGATGTACGCGCTGCAAGGAAGAATGTGTGACACTTTGACATGACTAGAAAATATCACACATTCCGTGAAACACTTCACTTCAGTAGCCGAACGAGGGTTGACTCGGATTCATGCTGTCGAAGGTAAAACAGACCAATGTGAAGCCCGTATGTCGTCTCAGCAGCAGGATATGGAAGTCATAAAGCAGGAGATAATACAGTTACGAGAGGAGAATGTTCTCATCAAACAGGCACCGATGGCTAACCAGAGAAATGCCATAGACCGGATAATAGACCAACAGAACCGGTCCATGAAATACAACCTGTTATTTTTAGGCATAAACGAAAAAGATAATGAAAATGTGTATGGTGTTTTAGAAAACCTTATAAACACTCAGATGAGGCTCGGAGAGAAAATAACATTCCAAAACCTCCATCGCTTCGGGAGAAAATATCCCAATAATGACAGACCACTGCCTATCATAGGAAGATTTCTTCTATACAACGATCACGAGCGAGTACGAAAAGCTGCTTATGATAATCTCCGGGGAACTCGATTCAACGTGGTGCAACAATATCCACTAGAAATCAGAGAACAGCGCAAGCAGTTAGTTTCAGTTATGATGGAGGCAAGACGTAACAATCACACAGTCAAACTTGTGTATAATCAGCTTTTTATTAACGGACAGAGGTACTAGCCTGAACATTCTCCGAACACTGGCATGGCACTACTACTACTACTACTACTACTACTACTACTACTACTACTACTACTACTACTACTACTACTACTACTACTACTACTACTACTACTGCCACTGCTGCTGCTGCTGCTGCTGCTGCTACTACTACTACTTTTTTTCTTTTTTTTTTGATAATCCGACGCTGACGCAGTCGGACACACCTCGTGGAGGAACTCCTTTAAAAAAGGCTTGCAAACCCCCATAAAAAATCGGGTGAAATAGCAGGCTTTATTAATAGTATATGAATAACAATACAAACTTAGCATATCAAAACAGTGCAAGCTAAAATACTCTATTACCATATACCACACCCATGGCATAACTACATAGATTTAGATATTGGAACAAAGGTTAAGTCATGTTTTAGGAGAGATTTTTCAAGAGAGAGAGGTCAGAAAACACAGAGAGCATAGAGAGCTTTGTGTCTAGGACTCTATCGATGCGGCTATTGCCAAGTGGCTATTGCCAAACGTTTAAATTTAGATGTGGCACTATATTGCTGAAGATACAATTTTGTGTATCCTTGTTCCAATAAATATTGCGGTATAATTCAACTCTAAATTTTGTGTTAACTATCTGTGGAAAGTTTCATGATTAAGACAATTCCCTTTGCCACACTCAAGGTAAAGTAGCAGTGGTAGTAGTAGTAGTAGTAGTAGTAGTAGTAGTAGTAGTAGTAGTAGTAGTAGTAGTAGTAGTAGTAGCCGTAGTAGTAGTAGTAGTAGTAGTAGTAGTAGTAGTAGTAGTATCCGTAGTAGTAGTAGTAGTAGTAGTAGTAGTAGTAGTAGTAGTAGTAGTAGTAGTAGTAGTAGTAGTAGTAGTAGTAGTAGTAGTAGTAGTAGTAGTAGTAGTAGTAGTAGTAGTAGTAGTAGTAGTAGTAGTTTCAACCAGTCAAAAGGGTTAGGTGGGTGAAAAAACTTTTTGTGAAGCAACTGTTGGCTTAAAGTGTCCTTTATGATATAAATAACTAGATTCGTTCAATTTTGAAGCTTTATAAGCAGCCACATCCAAAATGTTCACTGAGTTATCATTGAAGCTTCCTTTCAATTTAATGTCAGGATCGTGGTTGTATAGAGTTTGCAGGATTTCAGTAAATTCATCTCATATGTGTGACCGGATTAAAAAGAAATCATCAAGGTATCTATCGAAATTGAGGGCACCTTCTTCCCATTCAGCCATGTAGATGCTGGCAAAGCTAGGACTGGAACGCCAATAGCACAACCACTAATCTGTTGATAAACCTCTCCATTAAATTTAAAATCATTACCCAGCAAACTAATTTTGAGCAGTTATATTATTCTCCTCTCTGGCGAAGTGGTTCAGAATATTTGTTTAAGGCCCTATGAACCGAATTTATATCCTTTTTATATTAATGCTTGCATACATCTAGTTAACATCTAGGGCTACTAGAAATGCATTTGGGGGCACTTTGATCAGTGCTAGTTTTGAAAGAAAGGTTTCAATATTTTAAGGAAAGCTTGGATGCTTGTTAGCGATTGTTTGAAGATCATAATCAATGAACTATATTCTGTATGATTCAGAGTCGCAATGAAAAAACCCTTGGAAATGGCGGTAGTGTGCAGATGAGAATTGTGGCGGAGAAGAATTTGTGTGATTTATAAAGAGTTTACGAAGTTTTCGTGATAAGTTTTGGTGTTTTAACTTTGTTTGCATTTTCAATAGAGCGAGTGCATTAAGAATATTTTGATTTGATGTGTCTTCTTCGTATTTGCAGTGGATTTAAAAAAGATTCCTATAAAACCGTGAGGACCATTCAGAAAAACATATATTTCAAGTAGATATTCACCAAGCTGTTCTTTTGTTACGTGATCACTGGTCACTAGAGTAAACACTGATCAGCTAATTTAGATTACAGTATGCTGCGCTGAATATGTGAACAGTAGTCAATAGCGATTAATAGCGCTCGTGATTATTTCCTGATTTGCTGATTGTTTGTTGTGTATTGAATCCTGCTAAGTGACAAACAAATTCGGTAATCCGGGAAATCCCACTAAACTACTCTAATGGCATGTTGCATAGACTGTCCGCAGATTAGGTCTGGCGTTTCTCTCCGGAATGGGGACCTAGGTAGCCTAATGCTATGTGAGGTTTGCTGTGAACACAAACTTTCAAATGATTTTCGCAAGCGAAACGCATCTCCGCCACCAACCGGTAATATGAGTGGTCGGGAGAAATCTAGTGTCACATCATCCATATGTGTACCCGCAGAAGTAGATATGTCTAAGGAGACCCCTGAATTTAGTCGAGTCTTGGGTGATGCAAACTGACTACTGATCGGAACACCGCATAATGATAAGGATAACTTACCATTGAGCGACGAAGTGTTGGTAAAAATACACACCAATCACGCAGCCAACACAGTCAGTAACAACACCAATCGCATCGATTAGCCCAGAGCCGTCTGTGAGTTATGCTCAGAGTCAATTAGTTGGTAATACAATATCTATGACACCATGACCGCATCAGATAAATACATTACACGGACATGGATCTGGAATACATCCACCACTTTGCCAAACATCGACCCATTACAATGCACCACAAACAGCCATGCCTTATCAACCAGGTATGGTGGTCCAAAGAGTGAGTCAATATCAGTATCAACAACAGCCTGGGCAGCGTCCACAGCATGCACAGCAACTCAGTCCACAGTTCGAACTAGCATCAACAGCTGACTGGTCAACTAAATCCCGGTCACCGTGCCAATATAGGAGAACCTATGCCAGACATGATGCTGCAAAGTGTATTAAGACAACTGCATCTGATAAATACTAAGATGAATGACGTCAGCGAGATCCAGGGTAGGATGTACGCGCTGCAAGGAAGAATGTGTGACACTTTGACATGACTAGAAAATATCACACATTCCGTGAAACACTTCACTTCAGTAGCCGAACGAGGGTTGACTCGGATTCATGCTGTCGAAGGTAAAACAGACCAATGTGAAGCCCGTATGTCGTCTCAGCAGCAGGATATGGAAGTCATAAAGCAGGAGATAATACAGTTACGAGAGGAGAATGTTCTCATCAAACAGGCACCGATGGCTAACCAGAGAAATGCCATAGACCGGATAATAGACCAACAGAACCGGTCCATGAAATACAACCTGTTATTTTTAGGCATAAACGAAAAAGATAATGAAAATGTGTATGGTGTTTTAGAAAACCTTATAAACACTCAGATGAGGCTCGGAGAGAAAATAACATTCCAAAACCTCCATCGCTTCGGGAGAAAATATCCCAATAATGACAGACCACTGCCTATCATAGGAAGATTTCTTCTATACAACGATCACGAGCGAGTACGAAAAGCTGCTTATGATAATCTCCGGGGAACTCGATTCAACGTGGTGCAACAATATCCACTAGAAATCAGAGAACAGCGCAAGCAGTTAGTTCCAGTTATGATGGAGGCAAGACGTAACAATCACACAGTCAAACTTGTGTATAATCAGCTTTTTATTAACGGACAGAGGTACTAGCCTGAACATTCTCCGAACACTGGCATGGCACTACTACTACTACTACTACTACTAGTACTACTACTACTACTACTACTACTACTACTACTACTACTACCACTACTACTACTACTACTACTACTACTACTACTACTACTACTACTGCCGCTGCTGCTGCTGCTGCTGCTGCTGCTGCTACTACTACTACTTTTTTTCTTTTTTTTTTGATAATCCGACGCTGACGCAGTCGGACACACCTCGTGGAGGAACTCCTTTAAAAAAGGCTTGCAAACCCCCATAAAAAATCGGGTGAAATAGCAGGCTTTATTAATAGTATATGAATAACAATACAAACTTAGCATATCAAAACAGTGCAAGCTAAAATACTCTATTACCATATACCACACCCATGGCATAACTACATAGATTTAGATATTGGAACAAAGGTTAAGTCATGTTTTAGGAGAGATTTTTCAAGAGAGAGAGGTCAGAAAACACAGAGAGCATAGAGAGCTTTGTGTCTAGGACTCTATCGATGCGGCTATTGCCAAGTGGCTATTGCCAAACGTTTAAATTTAGATGTGGCACTATATTGCTGAAGATACAATTTTGTGTATCCTTGTTCCAATAAATATTGCGGTATAATTCAACTCTAAATTTTGTGTTAACTATCTGTGGAAAGTTTCATGATTAAGACAATTCCCTTTGCCACACTCAAGGTAAAGTAGCAGTGGTAGTAGTAGTAGTAGTAGTAGTAGTAGTAGTAGTAGTAGTAGTAGTAGTAGTAGCCGTAGTAGTAGTAGTAGTAGTAGTAGTAGTAGTAGTAGCCGTAGTAGTAGTAGTAGTAGTAGTAGTAGTAGTAGTAGTAGTAGTAGTAGTAGTAGTAGTAGTAGTAGTAGTAGTAGTAGTAGTAGTAGTAGTAGTAGTAGTAGTAGTAGTAGTTTCAACCAGTCAAAAGGGTTAGGTGGGTGAAAAAACTTTTTGTGAAGCAACTGTTGGCTTAAAGTGTCCTTTATGATATAAATAACTAGATTCGTTCAATTTTGAAGCTTTATAAGCAGCCACATCCAAAATGTTCACTGAGTTATCATTGAAGCTTCCTTTCAATTTAATGTCAGGATCGTGGTTGTATAGAGTTTGCAGGATTTCAGTAAATTCATCTCATATGTGTGACCGGATTAAAAAGAAATCATCAAGGTATCTATCGAAATTGAGGGCACCTTCTTCCCATTCAGCCATGTAGATGCTGGCAAAGCTAGGACTGGAACGCCGATAGCACAACCACTAATCTGTTGATAAACCTCTCCATTAAATTTAAAATCATTACCCAGCAAACTAATTTTGAGCAGTTATATTATTCTCCTCTCTGGCGAAGTGGTTCAGAATATTTGTTTAAGGCCCTATGAACCGAATTTATATCCTTTTTATATTAATGCTTGCATACATCTAGTTAACATCTAGGGCTACTAGAAATGCATTTGGGGGCACTTTGATCAGTGCTAGTTTTGAAAGAAAGGTTTCAATATTTTAAGGAAAGCTTGGATGCTTGTTAGCGATTGTTTGAAGATCATAATCAATGAACTATATTCTGTATGATTCAGAGTCGCAATGAAAAAAACCTTGGAAATGGCGGTAGTGTGCAGATGAGAATTGTGGCGGAGAAGAATTTGTGTGATTTATAAAGAGTTTACGAAGTTTTCGTGATAAGTTTTGGTGTTTTAACTTTGTTTGCATTTTCAATAGAGCGAGTGCATTAAGAATATTTTGATTTGATGTGTCTTCTTCGTATTTGCAGTGGATTTAAAAAAGATTCCTATAAAACCGTGAGGACCATTCAGAAAAACATATATTTCAAGTAGATATTCACCAAGCTGTTCTTTTGTTACGTGATCACTGGTCACTAGAGTAAACACTGATCAGCTAATTTAGATTACAGTATGCTGCGCTGAATATGTGAACAGTAGTCAATAGCGATTAATAGCGCTCGTGATTATTTCCTGATTTGCTGATTGTTTGTTGTGTATTGAATCCTGCTAAGTGACAAACAAATTCGGTAATCCGGGAAATCCCACTAAACTACTCTAATGGCATGTTGCATAGACTGTCCGCAGATTAGGTCTGGCGTTTCTCTCCGGAATGGGGACCTAGGTAGCCTAATGCTATGTGAGGTTTGCTGTGAACACAAACTTTCAAATGATTTTCGCAAGCGAAACGCATCTCCGCCACCAACCGGTAATATGAGTGGTCGGGAGAAATCTAGTGTCACATCATCCATATGTGTACCCGCAGAAGTAGATATGTCTAAGGAGACCCCTGAATTTAGTCGAGTCTTGGGTGATGCAAACTGACTACTGATCGGAACACCGCATAATGATAAGGATAACTTACCATTGAGCGACGAAGTGTTGGTAAAAATACACACCAATCACGCAGCCAACACAGTCAGTAACAACACCAATCGCATCGATTAGCCCAGAGCCGTCTGTGAGTTATGCTCAGAGTCAATTAGTTGGTAATACAATATCTATGACACCATGACCGCATCAGATAAATACATTACACGGACATGGATCTGGAATACAGCCACCACTTTGCCAAACATCGACCCATTACAATGCACCACAAACAGCCATGCCTTATCAACCAGGTATGGTGGTCCAAAGAGTGAGTCAATATCAGTATCAACAACAGCCTGGGCAGCGTCCACAGCATACACAGCAACTCAGTCCACAGTTCGAACAGCATCAACAGCTGACTGGTCAACTAAATCCCGGTCACCGTGCCAATATAGGAGAACCTATGCCAGACATGATGCTGCAAAGTGTATTAAGACAACTGCATCTGATAAATACTAAGATGAATGACGTCAGCGAGATCCAGGGTAGGATGTACGCGCTGCAAGGAAGAATGTGTGACACTTTGACATGACTAGAAAATATCACACATTCCGTGAAACACTTCACTTCAGTAGCCGAACGAGGGTTGACTCGGATTCATGCTGTCGAAGGTAAAACAGACCAATGTGAAGCCCGTATGTCGTCTCAGCAGCAGGATATGGAAGTCATAAAGCAGGAGATAATACAGTTACGAGAGGAGAATGTTCTCATCAAACAGGCACCGATGGCTAACCAGAGAAATGCCATAGACCGGATAATAGACCAACAGAACCGGTCCATGAAATACAACCTGTTATTTTTAGGCATAAACGAAAAAGATAATGAAAATGTGTATGGTGTTTTAGAAAACCTTATAAACACTCAGATGAGGCTCGGAGAGAAAATAACATTCCAAAACCTCCATCGCTTCGGGAGAAAATATCCCAATAATGACAGACCACTGCCTATCATAGGAAGATTTCTTCTATACAACGATCACGAGCGAGTACGAAAAGCTGCTTATGATAATCTCCGGGGAACTCGATTCAACGTGGTGCAACAATATCCACTAGAAATCAGAGAACAGCGCAAGCAGTTAGTTCCAGTTATGATGGAGGCAAGACGTAACAATCACACAGTCAAACTTGTGTATAATCAGCTTTTTATTAACGGACAGAGGTACTAGCCTGAACATTCTCCGAACACTGGCATGGCACTACTACTACTACTACTACTACTACTACTACTACTACTACTACTACTACTACTACTACTACTACTACTACGACTACTACTACTACTACTACTACTACTACTACTGCCGCTGCTGCTGCTGCTGCTGCTGCTGCTGCTGCTGCTGCTACTACTACTACTTTTTTTCTTTTTTTTTTGATAATCCGACGCTGACGCAGTCGGACACACCTCGTGGAGGAACTCCTTTAAAAAAGGCTTGCAAACCCCCATAAAAAATCGGGTGAAATAGCAGGCGTTATTAATAGTATATGAATAACAATACAAACTTAGCATATCAAAACAGTGCAAGCTAAAATACTCTATTACCATATACCACACCCATGGCATAACTACATAGAAAAAACCCTTAATAAAGAGCTGATAACATAATATAATTCGACAAAGCCATTACTATTTGCACACCGTGTAGTAGGCCCAAATGACGAGCATAGTTACTCAATAAGTGGTAAAGTGACTCATCAATAATTAGCAGTAAGTTACTGCTACTCATTGACGCCATTGAGCCGATTCATGACCGGCAGGCTAAGTAGTTCATATGTAGTTTAACGTAGCACACCGTATAGTATTGGGCCCAAAGGGCGAGTGCAGCTCACCAACTAGTAGCGAGGTGACTCATCAATAAGTAACAAAAGGTCACTCATTGACGCCAGTTGGCCGGTTCTTAAATACCGAGCAGGCGTAGTAGTCTTTATGTATTAAAATTCCCAAAGCAAAAGTATACAAACTATGACTACATAGATGGCGCTCTGGGTTCACATTTTAAATTTACTTCATTGTAAGTTTTTGTAAATTACCCTGGAACAAATACACCTACAGTAAACATGATGTTAAGTGTATATATGTAGGATGTCATACTCTCTTAACCTAATGAACTCGAAAGTCAGATCACCTCCAGAATATTAATGCGATGCTCAATTGATGTTTAAATATACCGATTCCAAAGGTTAGGTTATTCGTCAAAATTATCATCTCCTAAGACATTAAAATTTTAAAATTAACTCAATTAAAATTAAATAAAATACCATATATCAATATACAACAAGCAGCGAGTGTGCTAGCTCATACAAGTTCTGCTTCTAATATTTTTAGATATCCATGTTCAATTGATACTAGGCCAGATTTGCACCATATATCTTTAAATCTACTTTCTTTTCCATGTTCCACTAGCCTGTAAAATTCACAATGAATGCAGTTTATCAACAATGATCGAAATATAGCTTGTATGGCTCTTTGGTGGTTGCTTCCTGTTTTATCTCTGGCCTCTGAACACCGATGCTTACAAATGGCCCACACTCCTACAGATAACAGGGTTACTAACAATTCTTTCTTCTTGCTATTAATGATTCGTCCGATAGTTGAACAATCTTTAAACATAATTGTTTCAGCCATTAATTTCACATATTTGAATACAAATGTAGCAAGGAGCATATTGATATATACCCAAAAGCCTGTAGCTATACAACACTGAGTAAACAGATGATCTATTGTTTCCTCCTCGGTATTACACAATAAACACCGGTCTGGACTTGTTATTTTGCACATATAAGTCAGATGGCCAACGCATAGCCTTCGATGGAGTAATCGCCATGCCAGGTCCCGTGTGTTTGCTGGTAGACAAGGTAGATGTATTGTTTTCCACGAATTTTTCCAGTTCTTTGGCGGGCATCCTAAAGTGTTCCGATGCCTAACTGCAACAGGAGTCTGTCTCCGACTTTGCATTAGCATTCCATACCAGGCTCTAGATGCCATGTTGTACTTTATATGCTCTGACTTAAATACTAATGCGGGTTGCAACATATCTCTGTTGCCACGTGCTTTCAGCAATTTGAACCATTCACCAGGTATTGCATTCTTTATTCTAAGAAATAAGCGTTGGGCATCAATATGCCTCATTGATGTTGCTCTTGCTACATCCTGCATCACAATCCATTTGCGAGATTTTGGATTAACTAAATCACGTAAATATTGAATGCCATTTTTGGCCATAGAGGGCAAATATAATACAGCATCATTATCACGAATCAACTCGTTGCCCCAAAGACGTTGCTCTAAGGCATCTTCCCAACAACTGGATTGTGGCATTGATCATGTAAATATCTTTAAAGCTTGGAGCTGTTCTTTATATACGTTTGGTATCTTCTGATGGTTAGGTAGCAGTTTATTGCACAAAATAAACATTCTACTGGAAATGGATCTACGTACCTTTGTAGAAGTGTCCTTGCAACACTTGACCAAGATGAGTTTGAAGTGAGTAACTTATTCAAGAATTTCAGTCTTAGCGAAGCACACTTTGCTAAAACATTAACCAAATCCAGGCCTCCATCATGCTTTTCATTGGTGAGGATTGACTGCGATACTAAATGGGCTTTGTCCTCCCATAAGAAGGACAAAAGTAACGTGTTGATATTTGACTCTACTGATTTGGGCATATGAACTACAGAAGCGGTATACCACAGTCCAGATAAAATTAAATTATTAATGACCTGCCACATACAGTTAGGTGACGTCGTTTCCAATTTACTAATGCACACTTTGGCTTGGATAGCCTTTCTTCCCAGTTTATTATTACATCCTGTTCTCTACTAAAGTAAATATCCAAAATCTTTATGACATCATCTGACCAGTTAATATCCATAACATTGTCAGTTCTGTCCTTCCAAGCACCCAAAAGTAACCCCTTGGATTTGTCTCTATTGACTTTAAGCCCTGATGCCTTTTGAAAATCTGATAATACTCCATTTAAAATTCTAAAATCTGAATTTTTACCTGCAAACACAGTCGTATCATCTGCATATTGAGACACCTTTAGTGACCTTTCTATGCCACGTATACATATTCCTTGAAAATCATTACGTTGCCTCAATGTGATCCCCAACGATTCCATAGCTATGACGAATAGAAGCGGAGACAATGAGCAACCCTGTCTGACACCTCGTTCCAACACTACA
The DNA here is from genome assembly GCA_034401795.1 of Chaetoderma sp. LZ-2023a. Classification (NCBI taxonomy): domain Eukaryota; kingdom Metazoa; phylum Mollusca; class Caudofoveata; order Chaetodermatida; family Chaetodermatidae; genus Chaetoderma; species Chaetoderma sp. LZ-2023a. Next base: position 11,924,355 of record CM067367.1, on the reverse strand, counting down.
GGTTCAGATAGATGATTATTTACTAAATAGCAACTTGTTATATCAGTATATAAAATATTGACCCATTTAATATATCTGGAACCAAGGCCAATATGGTCTAAAGACTTAAACAAGAAATCCCATTCAAGTCTGTCAAACGCCTTCTCGTTATCAAGTGCTATTATTGCTGCTGGGATGCAATCCTGTTCAACTAATTGAATAAGATCTCGTATAAGCAATGTGTTGTTTAATATCGTTCTTCCTGGTACAGAGCACATTTGATCATCATCAATTACTTCGCCTAGGACTGCGGCAAGTTTTAATGTTAGTGCCCGAGTAATACTCTTATAGTCTACACAGAGTAGAGAGATTAGTCTATAATTCTGTGTTTTATTTCTGTCACCCCTCTTGTATATAAGCCGAACATATGCTTGGGCCATCGATGGAGGGAGATGCCCTTGTTTAAAAATGCTAGCTGTTATTTCTTCTAATACTGGACCAAATATGTGCCAGAATGTTTGATAAAATTCGACTAGAAGTCCGTCGCAGCCAGGAGACTTTTCTAACTTCATACCTTTGAGGGATTGTGTAAAATCGTCAATTGTTACTGATTCGTCATAACTTTCGCGACATGCATTGGAAGTCTTTGCGTTATATTAGCTGAAATATCTCTAGTTGCAGTTTCATCACTTCCCTCAGATTTATACAATGATTTGTAAAATTTGGATACTGTTTCCATCATCTCTGCATTTGAGGACACTGATACACCATCATTAGTCTTCAGTGAGCGCATTAATTTCTCTATACCTCTTGCTTTTTCCAAGTTACAAAAGTAATGTGTAGACTTTTCACCCTCGGTGCGCATTTGTGCTCGTGTCCTTATTTTGGCCCCATCAAACTGATATTGCTCTATTTCATTTAGTCTACCTTTTAATTTAACTAATAGTTCGTAATAATTATATTCTCCATCATTAATTTTCTTATTAATTTTACACACCGACCGCTGAAGCGCCTTTTTACGCTTTCGCATTTCTCGTGCTTTCCTGATGGAATACTGCCTTGAAATATGTTTCAGGTCGGATTTAACATCCTCCCACCAGTCTGTTATACATTCAAGCAAACTTCTCTTTTCATCCCAATGCCTCCAACAACTTTCTACACATTTGCGATAGCAACTATCTCATAACAACGCTACATTTAGTTTCCAAAATCCATCTCCTCGTTTGATCCAGTCAGCATTGTCTAATGTGATGGAAAACATATTGTGATCAGAGACGGTTACTGGTTTTAGGTTAGTTTTATACATGTAACCTTTCAATGATCGTTCTACATAGATCCTGTCCAATCTGGATGCTTTCTTTCCATCGGTTGAAAACCAAGTAAAGTCCCTGCCCTCTGGATTTTCAATCTGATAAGTGTCTAACAAGCTTTTATATTCACAGATGTGTTTCAAAATATTATGAGATGTGTCATTAAAATTAGACCTAGCGTTTCTGTCTTTAACTTCATCTAATATGCAATTAAAGTCACCGCCCATAATTAGGTTTTCAGGCATTCTGTCTTGAATTATTGTAGAAACATCATTTAGAAATTCACGGTGCAATTGAGGAGAGGTTGGCGCATAAAGGCACATCAAATTTAAACTTGTGTTTGGTACATCAATTGATACACAAATCCATCGTCCATTTGTATCTGATGACGACGATATAACATCAACATAGTTGAGACAGCGGGGCAGGATAAGAATGGCCACTCCCGTGCTATTATCTTGTGATAAAGAATAAAAAATCTGCCCTTTTGAAATATCTTTGAGAGATACATACACTTCCATTTTTTGAATTTGGTCTCTTGTAGAAAAGCAATATCAACTCTCTCATTTGCTAATTCTTCAAGCAAGTGGCGCTGCTTGAATTCGGTATTTAATCCTCTGCGATTGATGGTGCAGATAATCATAATTTATAAAATGATGTTTACAACCGCCATCATTAGATTAACTTGATTTGTTTTTTTTAGCTCGTTTCTTAGACCATTTACCTAATTTTCCTGTGAAGTCAATGTTTCCTAGTTCTACCACAGACACATATTCATATTTGGAAATATCAGAATCATGGCACAGTAGACGATATTTCACGCCTCTCGCCGTTACATATGGCACTAACACTTCACCCCCTTCTGATCGGTACATTACCATTTCATCTTTTACAGTCACGTTTGGCTCCACTGCCTTTTGATTATGTTCTTGACTGAAGGTTATACCCTCCTCTAATACTTGAATTTCATCAACTGTAGTTACTTTAACAGGATTTGATGATTTGTTTGTGTCCTTCTCAGTGGCATAAACCACATCAACAGCTTCCGTAGTGATTGTTCCAGAAGAATTTGACTCAGTTGCACCCTTTAATGGGCGATTATCTCCTGATACTGAGGGCTTGTTTTGATTTTTTGGACAGCGCCATTTAAAATGGTCAACTGAACCACAGAGCAAACATTTGTTTCGATTGGGACAATCTGTTGCCAAATGGTCAGTACTTAGGCAGATCCGGCACTCTTTAATTTGCCCTCTATACCATAAGGGCAGGACAAAGCTGCCATCAAGCGTCAATCTGCTTGTTAACGGGCTATCCACTTTATCAAACCAGATGCGTCTTACACCGTTTTCTAGCATTCTGTCAAAGGGATACGTTTCCCGTTCAATCCTTTGCACTTTGCCATACTTCTTGAGTCCATTCATGATTCTGTCATCTGGAATTTCTAGTGGAAATTTCATCTTCACTAGCAACCTATCTGACTCGATTTCCTCTATGTTACAAACTTCGCCTTTTACAATAAGAACATCTTCTAGAAGCTTTTCCTTGACCCCTCATTTGATACTGTTACATTCCATACAGTTTTAGAAACATTGATAAGCCCCTGCAAAGCAACAGGTCCCGCGCCAACGACGTCCTTTAACCCATGATACATGTCGATAGCCGTGACACCCCACCCATTAGTTGTTATCTTAAGGCTTAGGGTACGCTTATAGGTTGCCATGGTGTTTTTATAAAAAGAGGAAACCCATACTACTACAAAATATAATACAAAAATATAACACCAAGACGTCGCGGAAAGAGCTAAACACTAAATAGATAGTGTCCCCTTTTGAAACCCTGACGTCTACCAACAAATATACGAATAGAGGGTACAGTCGTATATTTGTTAGTTTGAACCACTTTCTAAGTGGTTCACTAACACCTAACCGATTAAAGTGGTTCCCTAATGCATACTAACATATTACAGTCATATATTTGTTAGTCTGTTCGAGTTGACCGGGGACAGCCACCTGACTATAAAGATTTATATAATCGAAGTACTAGGCTTGCGCTTACAAATGACAAAGGAATTAAATCCACTCACTCAAGCGATCTTGCCAAATATAATGCGCTAGCCAACGAACTATAGAAATAGCATACCGGCGCGGGGAGAAAAGTATTGCATTGACCACAGTAAGAGGCGTCCTATTAAATAGCTGAAACTGCCAGCTAAGAGGAGTGCCTTTAGAAAATGGAGACGCAAAATGCGCTCCAACCAAGACGAGAATTTACAAATTAAACATAAAGTTTGAAAGGAAATACTAATACGAAATATATGTATAAAATTTATCTACAAAATCGCGCTAGAAACTAACAAATTCGGGCAGCAATTGCAGAGCTAAATAAACGTGTGCGTTCACTTCGACTACTACTACTACTACTACTACTACTACTACTACTACTACTACTACTACTACTACTACTACTACTACTACTACTACTACTACTACTACTACTACTACTACTACTACAGACTAGACTTGTTATTGTTGTAATTGTTCCTTTGCGTTCTAAGGTGATCTTATGTGTTTCTTTAATCACTGGGTTTACGACTGACATATCTGGTTCCCATCCTAAGCGTTCAATGAAAGGTTTCGGTTCACTGGTCGAATGTTTTAAAGAAATCTGCTAATTTGCTTCGCGGGCTAAATTAAAATCAGTAATTTCCACGAAACTATTGGCCAAAAGTGCATCTAAATCAGTTTGAGGTTTCGGTGTTGGAATAAAAGTGAGACCACGTGATAAAAGTGAATTTTCTATTTCGCTTAAAGGCAAACCAATGCGACTGACAATATTAGTACCAAAACCAGTGGCTGGGTGGTTATGGACAAATTTAGTTTAAACCTACATATTCTAGTCAATGAGCGTAGATCTTATTAGCCTAGTAGTAGTAGTAGTAGTAGTAGTAGTAGTAGTAGTAGTAGTAGTAGTAGTAGTAGTAGTAGTAGTAGTAGTAGTAGTAGTAGTAGTAGTAGTAGTAGTAGTAGTAGTAGTAGTAGTAGTCAATATTGTCAACGCACTGGCTCAGAATCTTCAATAATTGAAAAAATTAAAAAATTAAAAAAAAGATATTTTGGTTTATCTTACTGCCTGAGATTTGTCATTTTGTTTGAGGAAAGCCATATGGCATTAATGTTAACCCTTTACTGGTTAAATTTGTTCAGTAAAATCCAAATATGCGCTTACTTATTTAATGTACATTTGCAAGCACAGACAAGGTCATTCCCGAGAATATGCCACTGGAACGACTGTCTCGGTTCCCAGCCAGTCATTACAGCGGTAAATATTCAAAAATACTCCAATCCCCGCCGGCAAATGGACATTGCCCAAGATCACTAAATTGACAGTTTTTGGCTGACCATCATGCAAGGGTTAATGTTGAATGATTGAGATGGATATTCTGGATAGCTATTTGAGTTTTGCTTTTACCAAGATGTCACGTAGATTCGGATTTTTCTTAAACGCAATTACTGGACGCTTGTTAGAGGGTTGTTTCAGTTTCTCCTGTAGGTTTTGATACTCATCTTTCAAGATTTTGGAAATTTCAACGTTTTTCCGATTATAGGTCAGAATGAATGGAATTTTGTCACGTTGATCAGATAAGCCTGGGTCCGAGTTTATTCCCCTTGGCCACTGTGTTTCGAGTTCTTTAATCCAAAACGATTCTCAAAGTTTTCTTTGTTTATCAGTTTCTTCTGCCGTATCTGAAAGGGGTGGCTGTTCAATCGGCATACTTTCAAAGTCACGAAGGACTAAATGGTCAGGAAGATTAAAATGTTCGGAAACATGTGTGTCTTCCTCTAGCCTAATATCCGAGAGGTGTAGAGTTGCCCGCCATCTTAATGGACATTTGGTTTCGCCGACATACTGTTTTGGCACAATTTGCATGAAATTAGATAAATAACATTTTCAGAGTCACGATCTAGATTAGACTGAAGTTGGAACTTGCTTTTGTTCTGAAAGCTCGTGAAAGTATTCTGGTTTGGGAGAAATTCATCTAACTTGCAGCTTTTCTTTCCGCATTTGCGAGATTCGCCTACACCTATAATCGGACGATTGTGAGCAAATTTGGTAGGCCGACGATTTGAGGCATTATCTGGAATGGTTTCCAAGCCGTTCAATGTTTCAGATTCGATTTTGCGCAAGAATCGTGAGGAGTAACCTCGTGGTTTGAGGGCTTTGAATAGGGTAGAGCACGCTTCTTCAAAGTTTTTCCTATCACTCGAATTCCTGTGAAAACGGATTATTTGTGATTTTATTATTCCTTTAAAAGTATGCGGTGGATGGAAAGATTTTTGTGCAATAGCTGATGCAAATCGGTTGGTTTGAAATACACTTTGTAGTCTAAGTAGCCAGTTGTTTCATACTTTAGACCTTTATATACAGTTACATCCAGGAAATCTACAGACATCTCATCAATGGTTGCTTTTAATTTGATATTCGGATTGTGATTGTTCAGAATTTCGAAAAATTCATCAAACTCTGCCTTTGTGTGTTGCCAAATCATGAAAATGTCATCAAGGTACCTGCGATAAATGAGGGGCTGTTTTGGACACTTTTCTAACTCTTCCTCCTCCCACTCTGATATGTAAATATTGGCAAAACATGGGCTAAAGCGCTTGCCATCGCGCAGCCGCAAATTTGTTGGTAAATTTCGCCATCGAATTCAAAATCATTGCCTTTCAGACTCAGCTCTAATAGAGCTATTACTTCTCTGTCTGGCCTGTTGGTGTCTGGGTAGTTCACGAATGCTTTACGGATAGAATTTATGCCCTTCTCGATGTCAATGTTTGTATACATAGCATCGATGTCAAGCATGACAAGGAATGAATTTGGAGGTATCCAGGTCTCAGAGACCTGGGATAAGAAGTCTTCTGTGTTTTTCAAGAAGCCTATTTGCTATTGACTGTAGATGGTAATCGATGTATTCACTGATTCTGTAGGATTCTGAGCCACAATCAGAGATTATAGGTCGGCCGGGCGGTGACATTGGGTCCAATCACGAATCTATGGGTTTATGAATTTTTGCCAAAAGATAGAAAGTCCGTGGTTTTGACTCAAGCTTAGCAAAGAGATACTTATGTTGCTTTTCGGTGATCTTTTTGCTATCGAGCAATTTTTGAAGAATCTCATTAAATTTGCTGCAATTATTTTGCCAAAGTGGTTTGCGTAGTTTCTGGTAATACTTTGGGTTACTAAGTTGTCGTTGTGCTTCACGTTTAAAGTTATCTTTAAGCATTATTACAGTCACCGTCCCTTTATCTGCAGGTTTGATGACAATTTCGCTGTTTTTAGACAATTCAATTAAGGCATGGCGTTCCTCATAGGGTAAATTTGGTTGATCATTAGGGAATGCAGAATTTTTAACACGTTCTGAAAAGAGTTCTATGCTTTCACCGATCGCTGGGTCCAGGAGTTTTACGTTTGGTGCCCAGCCAGTTTTTTCAATGAATGGTGGAATGTTACTATTAGAGTTACGAAAGAAGTCTGCTAACTTAATACGGTGACTAAATTCAGATGTTTCCATACAGCCATTATCTAAAAGAGCATCCAAACCGGTTTTAGGTTTTGGTGTTGGGACAAATGTAAGACCAAAATTGAGCAGTGACTGCTCTGCTTCACCTAATGGGGAGCCAGTTAGATTGACAATATTACTGCCCAGTCCTGTTTCTGGGCGGATGGTACCTTGGCCCCTGTCTAGTTTAAATTTAGGAATTTAAGCCAGGCAGAATACATAGAGTTAGCTGTCTTTTCAGTCCAATGAATGTTATCCTTAACAACATTAAATTCGGAAAGTCTGAGTGCAGGAATTACTGTCACAGATTTTGATTATTCAGCCGTAGAATTTAGGGACTGAATCGCCAACCTCTGCTGAGCTGTCAACCGACTTGAATAGTTAAGTTTTGCGAAGTAAATCACAGTCTTTGGGAATTTTGACTTAATCGCACTGAAAAGCAGCATTAATCTATGTTTTGAACTAGAGATGGGTTCATTCATATCATTAATACCAATGTTAATCACTATTTTCTCTGGTTTAAATGTCCAGTGTACTTTTGAACTATTCCTCTAGCATGACACAATTTAGCTCCTGGGTAGCAGGCAACTTGCGTTTCAGGGTGGGGCTCAACATTAATGCGACTCAGGTTCGAAGCTCCAAAGATGAGTACTTTGTTCGTGAGAACAGGTAGTCGCCAGTCAATTTTGTTTTCGATTTCATGACGAAATTTCCAAAAAAAGTTTCTCTCCAACATGGTTGGTTGTTTGGGTCTATTTGCAAATTTAATAGGACGCACCTCCGGTGCATTACTTGGACCTGGAGTTGGAGAGAAGCTGGGCTGCGGCAGTTTCCCTGTTGGGGATGGGGTCTTGAGACCCGATGGTTGACTGCTCTGAGGGCATTTCTGAGAAGCGCCAGTCCGTGGACCAGATTTGCTACCATTAACCCTTTCCCTCTGTGGCAAGGGCGGATATTCGTTTGGGTCATTTAGTTTGCCTAGTGGAGATTCAGGTAGTGGGATTAATGATGCTTCAAATAGCATATCTCTAGGGCCAGAATCTAATGGTAGCAATGGAGAGATTTTATTGTCTACTCGTTTTGTGACTGGCGGCGAAGTTTCAGGTGATCTGAGGCGTTTTTTCATTTGTGATTGTGGGGCCACAGTTGGTATCATGACCAGAGGCGTGGCTTGTGCGAAATTTTGAATTGGTTGCTGAGATGGATCTATCGGTTGCACAAAATCGTAAAAAGAACTAATCGCATTAATGTTGAGCTTTCTATTTTAATTGTTTTTTTACCCAGCGTATAGCATTGGTTTATCACAACCTAGGTCTAAATGTGGCATTGCCTGTGTGAGGACTACTTCAGTCAGTTCTAATACTACCAAGTTGTTCATTATAGTGATTTAACATGGCCTTAATGGTAGACTTTTCCCACTCAAAAGTCACATTCCAGATGGCAAAGTAGATGTCATCATCTGGCATAGCTGGCTTACAAAATCCATTCAGCTCTTCCACCTTCCTGCTAAGCCCATCAGGGAGAGTTTCGGCATCTAAATGCCTACGTAGCGTAGCAATATGGTGGAAGCACTGAATTATTTGGCAATACAGCTTTACCAGGCGCGCATGCGCAGATGAGGCCCCTTTACCATATCCATTCTTCCTACGACCATTCTTCCTCGCAATAGCCATTCAGACAGACAAGCGTTCAATCTAACTAGCAATCAGACAGGCAGTTGAGCAGGTAAGAGAGATTCGATCAGGCAAACTCAAATTCAAGCAGACAAATTCATTCACATCAACGACAAATTGAACCAATATATTACTTACACCTGAAAGACAAATTATAGAATTAACATGGAATATGCAAGGGTTAACAATACAACAGTACAATACGCAATATTATAAGTTACTCACAGTAATTATGGACACCGTCAATTGGCTAAATGCATTTCGCAGGAATGCGCTTCATCAGTAGCCTGTATGACAAATCTGTCAGTCCTTCAGTATAGACAGCTTTATATACATTTACTGAATTACTCAATCTCCTTTGAAAAACTACTCTATGGTTTAATTTGAACAATTGAAATTTGTGCAAGTTTTGAGTTTCCGTTGATCCGGGTTTATCACAAACATCATTAATAAAGCCAATGATTAGTGGACTGGTTTCCCTCCACACAGATTAGTGGAATTTTACTCTTCCGAATTGGATTGATAAGTGAGTAGTGCTTCCTTCACGAGATCATGAACCGATCATTAAAAGGTGTTATATGCTTTTGTTGGGACACTCAATTTTGCCTTTTGATGCCTTTTGATCATTTGATGCCGAAAAAATGAATCAAGTTTGGAGGACATATTTTGCCATTTGATAGAATTTTGTTCACCGCACCCGAAAGGCCACTGCAGTGTTTATAATTAAACTTTGTTCATACATGTAGAAAGAAAGTAGTATTCAGCTCCCTTAATTTTATGTGAGTGAGTGGCTGGGCGGACACACAGACACACAGAGAGCCGGATGGCCGGCAAGGCAGATGGACGGATCCATCCATCCAGACATCTAACCATCCATCCATCCATCCCACGCCCCTATCCATCCATCCATGGAAGTATGGAGAGGCTGGCAGGATGGGGAGGTGGGATGGGGACGCGCATAATGGAAGGATAGAGCTTAGTCGGAGAGAGGGAGGAAGGATCCATCCATCCATCCAACCATCCATCGATCACAACACACCAATCCAACCACCCGTCCGCCCATCCATCCACCCACCCATCGATCTCCACACACCAATCCAACCACCCGTCCATCCATCCAACCCATGCCCCCATCCATCCATGGAAGAATGGGAAGACGGGATCAGGACGTGCATATAAGAAGGATAGAGCTTAGTCGGAGAGGGAGGAAGGATCCATCCATCCATCCATGCCACTCAACCATCCATCCCTCACACCCATCCATGGAAGGAAGGGGATTGGGGATGATGGATGGGCAGGATCCACCTACCCACCTATACATCAATCCATCCATGGACGGGAGGGAAGGATCCATCCATCAATCCATCCTGATGGGGAGATGGTATGAGGGATGGGAAGGAAGGTAGAATAGTGGGTATGGCTGGATAGAGGGGGAGGACCATCCATCCGTCCATCCACACGCACACGCTCTCTCACACACACACACACACACACACACACACACACACACACACACACACACACACACACACACACACACACACACACACACACACACACACACACACACACACACACACACACACACACACACACACACACACACACACACACACACACACACACACATACACACACGTACACGCGCACGCATGCACGTACCCACATGTACACACGTGTACACACACACACCATTCACATTACACACCCACCATGGATGGATGAGAGGTCGGATGATGGACGGGTAGTAGAGAAGGATAGAGCGGGGATCGGCTGGAGAAGGTGCAGAAGTGGGAGTTCGAGATGGACAGACGGGCAGAGGGAAGGCAGAATAGCGGGAGGGATGGGCAAATGGACCGACGGCTACTGGTTCTATGGCATTCTCTTTAGAGACAACTTGCTCTGCACTTTTATGAGCACCCTTTTTGACATATTTGTTCTGCGGGCATCGCCACTTAAAATGATCAGATGATCCACAAACTAGACATTTGTTTTCGTTAGGGCAATCTGTTGCAAGATGTGCTGTGCTTAAGCAGATTCTACACTCTTTGATTTGCCCCCTGTACCATAATGGCAAGATAAATCGACCATCTATCGTGACCTTACTTGGGAGAGGTTGTTCTACCTTTTCGAACCAAATTCTTCTGATGCCATTTTCTGAGGTTCGATCAAATGGATAGGTCTAGTGTTCTACTTTGTCCACTTTACCATACTTGATCAATTCATTGATCACCCGTTCATCTGGGATCTCTAATGGAACCTTCATATTGACTAACAGACGATCAGAATCTATTTCCTCCACATTACACACCTCACCCTGCACGACAAGGACCTCGTCGAGCAACTTTTCCTTCACACTTTCATTAACTACGGTGACATTCCATACAGATTTGGAAACGTTAACGAGACCTTGAAGGACCCGTGGCCCTGCCCCAACTACATCCTTCAACCCATGATACACCTCAATTGCCGAAACACCCCAAGTCTTTGTCGTGATTTTAAGACTCAGGGTACGCTTATAGGAGGTTGCCATGGTGTTTTATAAAAAGAGGAACCCCATACGACAACGACAATGGCAACATCACCACCACCACCACCACCACCAACAACAACAACACCAACAACAATCCAAATAATAATAATAATAATAATAATAATAATAATAATAATAATAATAATAATAATAATAATAACACTGCATATGTCTTGCCTAAATATTTGTGGCTTGAAGTCCAAATTACACTTCCCGGAACTGTATGGTCTCGTAAATACCCATGATATAATTTGTCTAAATGAAACTAAAGTAAACACATCAGATTATATCTCTATAGCAGGGTATAAATTTCTAACGAAGAAACGAAGAGGGAATGCCGGGGGTATAGGACTACTAATAAAAGAAAATTTGGTAAGACACGTGGAAGTAGTAGATCAAGAGATAGACAATGATTTTGTCCTCTGGGTTAAAATCCGTACCAGTTTAACTCTGTATGACGAGGATCTTTTGCTAGGGGTAGTATATGTACCGCCAGAGTCGTCAAGGTATTATGAGAATGATGCGTATGATAAGATAGAACAAAGCGTTTTAACTCTAAATAGCGCGAACAAAGCAATATGTTTAATCGGTGACTTCAACGCAAAAATCGGAGAAGACCGTGACTATGAAGAGTTCGATGACTTCACCCTTCATAATTTTGCGCTAGACGATGGTCCAAATAATGACCTATTGCAACTTACAACTAGTGGAATGCCAAAGGATAGGAAAAGTCAATGCAAAGGGCGAAAAAACACGAGTGGAAGAAGATTACTGCAAATATGTAAAAATCTAAATATGTTTATAAAAAATGGAAGAATGGGGAAGGACAGGCTTGTCGGAAAAGCAACATGTACAAATAACAGCTTATTAGATTACGCGATTGGAAATAAAAGGCTTATAGAATACACTACAGAATTTGAAGTATATGATTTTGATGCCGTGCTCTCAGGTATACATTGAACTCATCTCGCTTTACTCAATAATAATAATAATAATAATAATAATAATAATAATAATAATAATAATAATAATAATAATAATAATAATAATAATAATAATAGTCGATTGCCAAGAGAAGTAGATGCCAATAACAAGCAGTCAAGATGGGTAGCACAAAAGAAAGACATCTTTATAAGAAACCTAAACCCCGAAAAAAAATAAAATAAAAAACAATTTTTGAAATACAAAATGGCAATATTGAGGAAAATATAAATGTAGTGTAGCGACCCTGACCTTCCTAACCTAGCCAAGAGATGCTTCAGATGGAAAACATCAGATTTGAACTGTGACGTATGTGTGAGATAGTGTGAGGGATTATTTAGAGTAAAAAGCCGAAACGGCAATAATCTGTACTTTCCGACTTAATTAGCAATTAATTAAATAAAATTAATTGCAACGAGGTCAGAAATACAGTCCCTTCAAGCCGATGCGGCACTGCACGTGATGATTAATATTAAGCCGAAACGGCGATTAATCACACAGGTATTAACGCTCTTGTGTGTACACGTGGGTGTATGGTTTGTGCAAAGAAACGGCAATGGTTAGTAATTAGCCGGGCCTTCAAGTTAATCTTAAGCCGAGACGGCAATTAACTCCATAAAGGTCGGTAATACATTCACTTTCTGCCAAATCCGCTGAAATGATTGAAATAGTGGGGTTAATTTTAAGCCGAAACGGCAATTAAACCACACAACTGTGCCTTGATTATGACGTGACTATGCGTGCGTGTAGTGTAAAGTACATGCGGGTCACAGTTGACCATCGCCTCGTTGTGTTCCATACGATAGCCTCTGACTGTCCTCCAATACCAGGTTCAGACACTAATATTCTAGGATTGAGGGTAAAGGGATAATTGCCAGCAGCTCTTTGTGCTACTGAGCAAGAAATTGACAAGATGGAATTAAAAAGACTGATGTTTATTTACAATAACCCTCGCTAACAGCGACCGGAAACATGACTGGAATGTGTAGTAAAAATACTACGGTTTGTTTACATATGACGTCATTTGACAGGGGAAATCTCCCACAGCCCGGGGACGTCTAAATTCTATTAATCTGGTTCATGAGAAATGGAAATTCATACTCCACACATTCAAGGATGGGAAAATATATCTACCGTTCTGATTAATTAATAATCAGAAGAATCCAATACTAGAAATTAGTTTATCACAATATTTGCGGCTAGGCCACGTACGCCCCCTGTCACCGCAGACCGGTTCAGTAAGATGCGGTGACGGCAGACGATAATCTACCACGTAATATACATCGTACGGCAATAATAATATGCGTACCGCAGCGGTAACGCCTGCAATATGCCTATTATTACCGCGTACAATGCGGTGAATACATTACTGTACCTAAAGTGTGGTAATTATACTTCGGTACGTAAGCGGTAACAAACGTCAAAATGCGGCGGAGCTTCAGATCAAAGATCGGTGAGTTGCTGAAATCAAGCCAACTAAGAAGACTATTTTTTCATTTTAGTTGGTATTTATTGGCCGCTCACACCTATATGTATTTGGGCCATGACTCGCTCTTAGAGGTGCTTCCCCGAAGGGTTGCTCTAAATAAGTGAAAACTTAAAAAAGTCGAAAAATTAAGTTGTTGCTGGGAGTGTGTTGCCTGATGTTACCTAATGTATTGTAGTTGGCTAGTGTCTATGTTGTATGCAGTGTTGAGGAAGGGGTGGGAGGGGAATTACCTTATTTCTCAAGGTAGTGGGGTGGGGCTGGAGGGCAGTCTGTAAAATAAAATCTCAAAATGAGAAATCAGGACAATTTAAAAATAAAAAATATGATGAAACTGAATGATAATACTATCAACTGAGAAGAAACAAATTAACATAATGGCATGTGATTAACTGAATAAGAAACGGGAAGAAGAAACTAAAGATCTAGTGTGTGCAGAAATGAGGACATGAGTTACTAACTTAGAATTATAACCTGTTGCCGTTTGAAATGATAAATTGATTGAGTGTTGCTGTTTAGGTATTGATGGGCCTAGTCATTGTCCGTCATCAGTCAAGGCGCAAGCTGCGAAGAAGGCTGTTCTCTCATATTCAGACAGATTGGTTGTGAAGGAGAGCTTCAGTATTTACACCGACAGGGATGGTGATCACTCAAGCAAGGCCATGTCGATCATGAAGGTGTAGATCTGTTGGATTTCATTGTTTTCATCAGGCATGTAAGGCGGTTTTCCCCCAGTCTCCGATCATCATGGTAACACATCTCGTCTCCATCTCAGTTCGTTCGCCGAGTCTTCCCCGGGTCAGACACCATCAGGCAGCATATCTATCAGCAGGCTGACCGACCACTCATCGTCCATACTCGACCAAAAGCATCCCATTAGGGCAGTTTTGGCAAATCTGCCTGATTTTTTATATTACCCTTGTCCGTATGTGGCTATACACAAACGTGCCTCCTTTTAGGTAGGTGTGTGTATACCCACATACAAACAAAAGTTGTTTTGACGGCTCATGGGCAGGGTCAATGGGCTTTGGCCCATTGGCCAACGATTTCCATTTCTATCCTGCCCCTGCGCCTTTACATGTGCCAAACGTGTCCGAAAGCCTATCAAAAGTATCATTTTCTGAGGGATTCCAACCTCAGTCCATGAGTTCTTTAACGTCCGATTTGCTTCAATGCTAATCAGACGGGACCAACTTCTTTACGTCCCTTCCGAAGGACGGTTAGTAGTTATTTTAGTTCTGTTTTTATTGTCTGTCCTTATGTTTTTCAGTTTGTCCTTAATGCAGTCAGACTTACCTTTTTACACTGTATCTTCTGTATATGGTAGATGTTTTCTTGGCTTCATTTCTGTCCTATTGGAATGGCAGGCGTAGCGAAGTCGTGCAGTCCCTGTGTTGTTATGAATAGGGAGTCAAGTGGCTTTTGTACACAGGGTGCATAGTATTACCACTGGCAATTGAATGCCCAGCCTCTACGTGCACAACAGTATAATCGTTGTCACGTTCCTTTTCAGTTTTCTTCTTTCGTGGTTGGTGTAGGGGGGTCTGGCTTTTGTACACAGAGCACATAGTATTACCATTGGCAATTGAATCCCTGACCTCTTTGTGAACAGCAGTAAAATTGTTGTCACAACCCCTTATCTGTTAGCTGGGTCGTAGTGCTTTCCGTGCCGCTTTTTTAGTCGTGTAGGGGGTCTGGCTTTTGTACGCAGAGCGCATAGTATTACCATTGGCAACTGAATGTCTGACCTCTTTGTGAACAGCAGTAAAGTCGCTGTCACAACCCCTTTTTCGTGAACCAGGTGGTAGTGCTTTCCATTTCGTTTTTTTTGTCGGAAAAGGGGTCTGGCTTTTTTACGCAGAGCGCATAGTATTACCATTGGCAACTGAATGCCTGACCTCTTTGTGTACAACAGTAAAGTCGTTTTTTCTGTTAGTAGGTCGTAGTGTTTTCCCTTTCGTTTGTTGCAGCGTAAGGGGGTCTGGCTTTTGTACGCAGAGCGCATAGTATTACCATTGGCAATTGAATGGCTGACCTCTTTGTGAACAGCAGTAAAATCGCTGTCACAACCCCTTTATTTCCGTGAATCAGGTGGCAGTGATTTCCATTTCTTTCTTTCGTCTTCAGTGCATGTTCTCTGGGCTTCATCCTTTGGGCGCTTCAGACTGACTTTATTAGGTTTTGGTCTGTCAACCAGTCAGTTAATGTAATGTAACTTACCTCCATTCTTTCTAGGCCATCAATTTACTTACTCTGCCTTTTCTTACCTCTTCAGGTCTGTGATCCTCTTACAGCATTTACTTACATATGTGTATATCTGTATACGTCCTGTCGTAGGTACTTACCTTTTTCGTTTTAATGTTGATGTTTATATAAATTTACATATTTTGTCGTCTACGGTCGGTCGATATCTAGATAATTAGTCAGTCTACATAGTCTCTCAGTTGGTCGATCTACCGTCAGTCATTTTAGATAGTCAGTGCACCAATGTCCATAGTTATTTAGTCAGTCTAATTAGTTAGTCAGGCTACTCAGTCAGTCAGTCATTCAATTCTGGGTGTATTAGAGCATTTCAATGTTATCATTTTCCGAGGGATTCCAACCTCAGTCCATGTGTTCTTTCACGTCCACTCAGCATAACCACTGGGCAGACGGGGCCAACTTCTTTACGTCCCTTCTGAAGGACGGTTAGTAGTAAAGGTTAGCATTGTAATGTTCTGGTTTTCAGTTAGTTAGTTGTTCTATATAGTCAGTCAGTTTATACGGTCTGTCAGTTGGTTACCCTACCCAGTAAGTTAGTCAGTCTGCACAGTAAGTTAGTCAGTCCATCCTACCCCTCTCCATCCATCCACTTTCCTTTGCCCTCACCCCACCCGTCACCCATCGTCCACCCCTCCCCATCCGGCCCCTTCCTTTTATCTTCCTCCTCCTGTCACCCATCGTCCACCCCATCCCATCCATCCACTTTCCTTTGCCCGTCACCCATCGTCCACCCATCCCCATCCGGCCCCTTCCTTTTATCTTCCTCCCCCCGTCACCCATCGTCCACCCCACCCCCGCCCCAACCATCCACTTTCCTTTGCCCTCACCCACCCATCCACCCCACCCCATCCGGCCACTTTCTTTTATCTTCCTCCTCCCGTCACCCATCGTCCACACCACCCCCGCCATCCACTTTCCTTTGTCCTCACCCGCCCGTCACCCATCGTCCACTTTCTTTTATCTTCCTCCTCCCGTCACCCATCGTCAACTCTGCCCCTCCATCCACTTTCCTTTACCCTCACCCCGCCCGTCACCCATCCGCATCCAGTCCCTTCCTTTTATCTTCCTCCTCCCGTCACCCATCGTCCACCCCACCCCATCCATCCACTTTCCTTTACCCTCACCCCGCCCGTCACCCATCGTCCACCCCTCCCCATCCGGCCCCTTCCTTTTATCTTCCTCCCCCCCCCCCCCCCCCGTCACCCATCGTCCACCCCACCCCCGCCCCATCCATCCACTTTCCTTTGCACTCACCCCGCCCGTCACGTATCGTCCACCCCACCCGGCCACTTTCTTTTATCTTCCTCCTCCCGTCACCCATCATCCACCCTGCCCCCGCCATCCACTTTCCTTTGCCCTCACCCCGCCCATCACCCATCGTCCACCCCACCCACCCGGTCCCTTTCTTTTATCTTCCTCCTCCCGTCATCCACCCCGCCACAGCCCCATTCATTCTTTCTTCTGTAATTTGTTTGGGGTTTCTTATGCCTCATGTACCCACGTGCGTGCCTACACGCTAACATACACATGCACACGCCCATGCATGTATATTTACATGAATGGTTTCTCCCCGCCCCACCTCCTCGATTTCAAAATATTCAGCAAGTTTGCTAGTTTGCCTAATTTGTTGTGTTACATGTTTGGTTAAGTTTGACCATGGCGACCAAGTGCCGCTAATCCCCTCCCCATCCCCCCCAACCCCTTGATTTCAAAACATTCAGCTAGTTTGCCTAATTTGTTCTATTTCATGTTTAGTTTAGTATGATCATGGCAACCTAGTGCCAATAGTCCCCGCTCCCTCCCCCCTCCCCAGCCTTCCCACCCCTCGATTTCAAAATATTCAGTAAGTTTGCCTAATTTGTTCTATTGCATGTTTAGTTTAGTTTGAGCATGGAAACCTAGTGCCAATAGTCCCCCCTCCCCACCCCCTCAATTTCAAAATATTCATTAAGTTTGCCTAATTTGTTCTATTTCATGTTTAGTTTAGTATGATCATGGCAACCTAGTGCCAATAGTCCCCGCTCCCTCCCCCCTCCCCAGCCTTCCCACCCCTCGATTTCAAAATATTCAGTAAGTTTGCCTAATTTGTTCTATTGCATATTTGGTTTAGTTTGACCATGGTGACCAAGTGCCGCTAATCCCTGCCCAATCCTCCCCCCCCCACCCCCACCCACAACCCCAGCCTTCCTACCTCCTTCATTCCAAAATATTCTCTAAGTTTGCTAGTTTACCTAATTCTGTTCTGTTGCATGTTTGGTTAAGTTTGACCATGGTGACAAAGTGCCACAAATCCCCGCCCACCCACCCCACCCTTCCTACCTCCTCCAATTCAAAATATTCAGCAAGTTTGCTAGTTTTCCTAATTTGTTATGTTGCCTGTTTAGTTTAATTTGAGCATGGCAGCCTAGTGCCTATAGTCCCCGTGCTTCCCCCCCCCCCCCCACCCCCGCCCCATCTATTTGAAAATATTTGGTAAGTTTGCCAATGGTCACTAAGTATCGCTAATCCCCGCCCCCACCCCTCCCCCCCCCCCACAACATCCTCGAATTAAAAAAATTCAGTAAGTTTGCTAGTTTGCCTAATTTGTTCTGTTGCTTGTTTGGTTTAGTTTGACCTTGTCGACCTTGTGTCACTAATCGCCCGCCCCCCCCCCCCCCACCAGATTTCAAAATATTAAGTAAGTTTGCCTAATTTGTTCTATTGCTTGTTTGGTTTAGTTTGACCCTGGCGACCAAGTGCCGCTAATCCCCGCCCCATCCCCCACCCCAGCCATCCCGACCCCTCGATTTCAAAAGAATTCACCCGCTCCCCACCCCCCCCCCCTCAATTTCAAACTATTCATTAAGTTCAGCAAAATTAGTTAGCCTAATTTGTTCTGTTGCTTGTTTGTTTTAGTTTGACTTTGGCGACCAAGTTATCAGTGTTCACTGAAGATAACGCAGCTTACTGGGCCGATACAGGGCCGACGTCGCGCCAATATTTTCAGTCGGCCCAGCAAGCTGCGCTATCAGGGACGTTTTCAACAACAGAGCTCTCTCTGGCGATTATAACATAAAATGCTATGGTGGTTTCTTGATTAATGTTTTCTTTAAATTATTTATTTATTCGTGTCAGGATTAATTAATTATCCAAGACGTTCTGGAGCCGTGTTTAGCAGCATGATGGATCACGCGTTTTCGACGAAGCCGCCAAACCCCCCAGCCTTGACGATCATTATATGTAACATTATCGGTTCGAAATTTGGTTAATTATTTAATATAATATAAATTTGGATTAGAATTCGAGTATTTATTCAATTGATTAAAGATTTATATTAGAATTAATTAACTACCATTATAAGTTTTTTTGGGTTTTTTTAATGGATAATTTTTATTAAATTTCGATCGCCACTCAACTTATATTATCTTGTACTCACTATTTATAGATGAGATATATATCCGTATATAAAAACATGTGTGTACATGCATGGATATACGCATATACATCCCGTCGATCTCAGAGTCCCATTCTAGCGTATGTGCTGCTCCCGTCTTCTCGCCTTCATTAGTGATTTAGATCCTCGTTGTATTAATTTAATCCTTTTTCAATTGTGTTTTTTTATCGTTCTGGATCTCGCGACTGGTGATGGTGGAACGCTTGTTGTAGTGGGTCAGACGGGAAGCCTCGTTCGCAATGCGCTCGAAAATGTCATTCACGATTGAATTCATGATTGACATTGCCTTGCTGGGATGCCAGTGTCTGGGTGGACCTGCTTCAGCACCTTGTAGATGTAGATGCTGTAGCTCTCCTTTCTTCTCGTGCGCTTCTTGTCGCCAGCACGAGGCGCGCTCTTCTTGATCGCCTTCTTCGCGCCTTTCGAACCTGCGGGTATTTTCCGTGCCATTGCGCAAATGAGAAGACTATTGGCTGAGCGGTGCTATTTATAAGATTTTGGAGAGTGACGTCATGAATAAATTACGGAGATAAATTAGACAAACTTATACAACTTATACGAGATGAATAAATCAGTTTGATAGATGAAAATTATTAAATACGGCTAGAATATGATAGAATTATATATTAATCCTAAAAAATATACTATATTACAACATTTGAATAAGTCGGCAAACATCGGAACGCCAGACAACTGGGTCACATCCGGTTTAGTTATGAACGAAAATGACAATTGGAATTTGTAAGTTACGATGTAAATAGCACGTTTTGTGAACAAAACACAGAGAATATCTGTGAGATATTAACAACACGTGTTAAATAAATCGCCAACGCTATACTAATTAGAGAGGTAAGGTTGTAACATCACGATAGCAAACTAGGGGTGCATGACTTTTTCGTATGTCTCGATTCGATTACGATTTTAGGTAGCAACAGCTTCCAGTTATGTTGAATATAACCTGACTGTCGAACTATAAAACTTGAAACCTCTGATAAAATATTGATAAAACTGGAGCATGACAGATTAGAGATCATGGAAGTTGCAAATCTGCTACAGTAGCAACTAGCATGATTGGCAACCTCTTTAGAGAAAGTGCTGAAAAGACATTTGGCTACAAAAAGAAATATCTAGGGAAACATAAGAATAACAATAAGCCATGGTTTGGCAAAGAATGTAACCACGTCCGGAAAGAATACCACAAAGCAAAAAAGAGTTACAACATAAACAAAACAGACATAAGTAGAGAGAGATTACAGAAGGCCAGTCGACGGTATAAGATAACAATTTAAAAATATGCACAAGATACACGCCAACAGTTACATAGCAATTTACGTAAGTAGGTAAGCTACATAAGAGAGATAGTAAAGCATTTTGGAAACTCTTTAACACCACTACCAAAAAGACCAAAGAAACTAATAAAATAGACCTCGAAGTATTCTTTCAGCATTTAAAAAAAGTTAATGAAGGGGGGCAAGATACAAACGTTGATGTAATAGACATGATGGATGTGCCAAACTGTGCCGAACTTGACGGACCAATCACAAGAAAGGAAATCTGGGATGGTATAAGAAAATTATCAAATGGAAAAGCTGCAGGGGTAGATAATATATACAATGAGTATATTGAATGTTCGGCAGAAATTATGATCCCAGTCTATGAGAGTTTGTTTAATAATATCTTTGATAATGGGGTAGTGCCAAATGAATGGCTAGTTGAAAAAATCATCCCTATATACAAAAATAAAGGTGATCCATCAGACCCAGGAAATTATCGCCCAATTACTCTTTTAAGTTGTCTTGGAAAATTATTTACATCAATTCTAAACGAAAGGCTAAAAAGTTATGCAGAATCATATGAAATTATAACAGGAGACCAAACCGGATTTAGGAAACAAAGATCGACACAAGACAACATATTTTCCTTGTATTTAATTAAAGAATTACTTTTTGCCCAAAAGAAAAGGCTTTACTGTTGTTACGCAGATTTTAAGCAGGCATTTGATACGGTGTGGAGAACTGGTCTGTGGTACAAGCTAATTAAATGCAATATAACAGGAAAATGCTTCAAAATTGTATATAACATGTATAAATCTATTAGATCCTTTGTTAGCCTCAACCATTGTGATTCAGACTGTATGATTAGCAATATTGGGGTACGGCAAGGCGATAATCTCTCACCTTTCCTATTTTCTATTTTCTTAAACGACTTGGAGGAATATCTACACGACAATGAATTTTTTGGCCTTACATCTATTAATGACATGGCAGAGGAGAATCTAAATCTATGTATACGCCTCGCCATACTGTTATATGCCGACGACACGGTCATAATGGCAGAAACACCAGAAGCATTGCAACACGCACTAAATATTTTTCATAATTATTGTATCCATTGGAAGCTACAAATAAATACTACAAAAACAAAAGTAATGATGTTGTCCAAGAGAAAAATCAACAATCCACCTAAGTTCTTAATGGGAGGGCAGGAGCTTGAAATAGTCGATGAATACATCTATCTCGGAATTCAAATGAAGTCAAATGGCACGTTTTCAAGTTGCAAAATTCGAAACTGTAAACAGGGAATAAAAGCCATGTATGTATTAATCACGAAGCTCAAAGAACACGATATCCCAATAGATCTACAAATTGTACTTTTTGAAACAATGGTAGTGTCTATTCTTTTGTATGGATCAGCAATATGGGGCTTCGAAAACACTAACTTAATAGAATCATGTCAATTGAAATTCTTTAAATGTATACTGAATCCAAAGAAAAGCACACCTAATGTCATGGTGTATGGCGAACTAGGAAGAATGCCACTTGACATCCAAATTCAATGTAACATGATACGATTTTGGGCCGGGTTAGTAAACGGAGGTTATGGGAAATTATCGTCAATGATTTTCTTCACGTGTCTGGATTCTATGTCAAGAACCGAAATCCAAGTTAAATGGATGAACAAAGTGAAAGCCATTTTAGAAATAACAGGACAATAGGACATATTTTTGGCAGAAACTGTAAACACAAAACAGGTAGTGCAGCGAACAAGACAAACTTTAGAGCATCAGTATGTAGAAAAATGGTCACAACTCATAAATGATTCAACACGGCTAACGTTCTATAGAGAAATAAAAACGAAATTTGAATTCGAAAACTATTAAAAAATATTACCTTATAGAGAAGCTATAATTTTTTGTCATTTTAGAACATTGAACTATCAACTCGCAATAGAATCTAAAAGGTGGGTGGGTATTGACAGGGAGGAACGACTTTGTAATACATGTAACGTAGTAGAAACAGAAATACATTTTCTTTTCTGCTGCGAAAGATACACAAAAGAAAGAACACAATTTATACCTGATTACTATGTAAGGCAGAACACAACAGAGAAAAACTCAAGGCCTGTTTGCGATCTATAACAAACCAATACTGAATAGGTTATGTAAATATCTGCGGCTCTCAAATAAAAAAGACAGATCCGCTTCGCAACAACAACAACAACAATAACAACAATAACAACAACAACAACAACTGCAGCAGCAACAACGACAACAGCAACAACAGCAACGGCAACAACAATGACAACGACAACTACGATAACGACAACTACGATAACGACAACGACAACGACAACGACAACTACGACATTGGGAGCACCTCGGACACACACCTCTCTACTACGATCAACGCAACAACCACGGCTCCAGCACCAATATGCCACAATCATCACCACCACAACCACCACCACCACATCAACAGCAGCAGCAGCAACAGCAACAACAACAACAACAACAACAACAACAACAACAACAACAACAACGACAATGCAATCGACAAGAACAAAGATGTTGACAACGACAAAGAAAAAGATGTCAAAACTAAATATTTCAAATACACAACGGCAGCAGCTAATCATTAAATAATAATAATAATAATAATAATAATAATAATAATAATAATAATAATAATAATAATAATAATAGTAATACTACTACTACTACTACTACTACTACTACTACTACTACTACCACTACTACTACTACTACTACTACTACTACTACTACTACTACTACTACTACTACTACTACTACTAATAATAATAATAATAATAACCACGGTCATAGTATAAATAACTATAATAATAATAATGTGTACCCCATATGCTGTGTAAATGGCCTGGGTGAATAAAGAAAACTGAAACTGAAAACTGATACTACTACAATATATAATACTAATATATAACACCAAGACGTCGGGGAAAGAGCTAAATACTAAATAAATAGTGTCCCCATTTGAAACCCTGACGTCTACCAACAAATATACGAATAGAGAGTACAGTCGTATATTTGTTAGTTTGAACCACTTTCTAAGTGGTTCACTAACACCTAACCGATTAAAGTGGTTTCCTAATGCATACTAACATATTACAGTCATATATTTGTTAGTCTGTTCGAGTTGACCGGGGACAGCCAACTGACTATAAGGATTTATATAATCAAAGTACTAGGCTTGCGCTTACAAATGACAAAGGAATTAAATCCACTCACTCAAGCGATCTTGCCAAATATAATGCGCTAGCCAACGAACTATAGAAATATCATACTGGCGCGGTGAGAAAAGTATTGCATTGACCACAGTAAGAGGCGTCCTATTAAATGTCTGAAACTGCCAGCTAAGAGGAGTGCCTTTAGAAATTGGAGACACAAAATGCACTCCAACCAGGACAGTAGTAGTAGTAGTAGTAGTAGTAGTAGTAGTAGTAGTAGTAGTAGTAGTAGTAGTAGTAGTAGTAGTAGTAGTAGTAGCGGTAGCAGCAGCAGCAGTAGTAGTAGTAGTAGTAGTAGTAGTAGTAGTAGTCGTAGTAGTAGTAGTAGTAGTAGTAGTAGTAGTAGTAGTAGTAGTAGTAGCGGTAGCAGCAGTAGTAGTAGTAGTAGTAGTAGTAGTAGTAGTAGTAGTAGTAGTAGTAGTAGTAGTAGTAGTAGTAGTAGTAGTAGTAGTAGTAGTGGTAGTAGTAGTAGTAGCAGCAGCAGCAGCAGCAGCAGCAGCAGCAGCAGTAGTAGTAGTAGTGTGACGTCGGTAAGGCCGAGCAAGTGACGTCGGTAAGGGCGAGCGATTTGATGTATGACGTCACTTAGTTAGTTTACCATGGCCGAAAGTGCTAGAAATAAATATAATAATGATTAATAAAGATGAATACACGGTTAATTATGATGAACACGTTCTATAACTTCTTACACTATTCAAACTCACTTTTCACAACAATCCGCCAGCTATGGTATCTAACTCTACTCTCAGAAAGACTAAGCAAGTCTACCAACAACAATAACAACAACTATCCTCTCGCAAGAGCACATCACAACTGTCCACAGTATTACAAATCAGCCATCCTTTCATGCTCAAACTACCACCCCTCTCTTAGATCATACACATCCATGCACCAGACAACCATTAAAGTGTCAAATTGCAAATGAAGTGGTCACACTGACTGACCACTTCATCTACAGACAAACTGAACGTGAGAGTCATTCCAGACATTAATACCAACATGTGGCCGTGAGAACATAGCCTACTGACGTATGGGCGTGCGCGTGCGTGCATGCATGTGTGCGTGCGTGCGTGCGTGCGTGCGTGCGTGCGTGCGTGCGTGCGTGCGTGCGTACGTGTGTCCGTGCGTGCTACAAATTTGTTAACTTTTACACTAGTAGTAGTAGTAGTAGCAGCAGCAGCAGCAGCAGCAGCAGCAGCAGCAGTTGGATATTTTGAAATTAATTTAACTGGAAGCTGTTGCTACCTAAAATCGTAATCGAATCGAGACATACGAAAAAGTCTTGCACCCCTAATCAAAGTGTTCAGCCTGGTGTCATCAAAATGGCATGTCTTCTCTGGTGATGCGTGACGGATAAACGTGTTCAGCCTGGTGTCATCAAAATGGCATGTCTTCTCTGGTGATGCGTGACGGATAAACGTGTTCAGCCTGGTGTCATCAAAATGGCATGTCTTCTCTGGTGATGCGTGACGGATAAACGTGTTCAGCCTGGTGTCATCAAAATGGCATGTCTTCTCTGGTGATGCGTGACGGATAAACGTGTTCAGCCTCATGTCATCAAAATGGCATGTCTTCTCTGGTGATGCGTGACGGATAGACGTGTTCAGCCTGGTGTCATCAAAATGGCATGTCTTCTCTGGTGATGCGTGACGAATAAACGTGTTCAGCCTGGTGTCATCAAAATGGCATGTCTTCTCTGGTGATGCGTGACGGATAAACGTGTTCAGCCTGGTGTCATCAAAATGGCATGTCTTCTCTGGTGATGCGTGATGGATAAACGTGTTCAGCCTTGTGTCATCAAAATGACATGTCTTCTCTGGTGATGCGTGACGGATAAACGTGTTCAGCCTGGTGTCATCAAAATGGCATGTCTTCTCTGGTGATGCGTGACGGATAAACGTGTTCAGCCTGGTGTCATCAAAACGGCATGTCTTCTCTGGTGATGCGTGACGGATAAACGTGTTCAGCCTCATGTCATCAAAATGACGATGTCTTCTCCAGCGAGACGGGACGGGTATAGTCACTAACATGTTAGCAACCTGAATGTAAAAACGAGGTTATATCACAACTACATTCCTTCGATTCCTTAAATACCTCGCCAATGTGAGCCAAACAGACGTGATGGACTAGTACCGCGTGATTAATCTCTTGACATCTTCATTCCAGTATATTATCCCAGTGATGAATTGCGCTTCTACGTGACTTCACTCGCTAATGCCAGTCGTGATTGAACAATGGCCATGCAACAATAGCTCGCAAAAGTAGATTAGTTCAATCTGTATTGGATTTCATCGCAGACGTCAGCCTCATTCTGTCAGACTGAAATATAGAGCATAATTTGAAGATGGCTATGATCAGTATTGAAATAAATGCTTGAATTATTTTAATGCTTTGTGAATAGTGTTTACTGGGTCGCAAAAAACCCGGAAAATTATCGTTTGCTGTAAAAAACATTTTCCAGGAGAATTCTCAACTTGATTTATTGACCACCCATCTGGAGTTAATCATTGTTAATGTTAGGCAAATAAGCTGTGTAGATTAGATGAAATATTGACTTGCAATCTCGAACAAGCTCTTTAGGAAATGCATCTATATTAATAACATTTTTGCACCGTCATATCATTGACACGATTAAATATAATGCGACGGTCAGACCATGAGTGTAGTCGGCCTGCCAGGAAACATGGTTAATATTGTTAAATCAATGGAGTGTACCAAGTTAAGGTGATCCCAATTTATTATTTTGCTTTTCAAAGGCTCCTAGCTTTATTTCTCCATATCTAGAAAAAAATAAAGCTGGAATATTAAGGCATTATTTTCAACATTCTTTCCATCTAGCAATTTTTCGCAGCCAAATCCTTATCACTCAGAATTCCTCAAAACGTTCTGTAACTCTTCCTGTTCTCTGTAGTTTTGTTAACCCTTTAATGGCCGCTAAAAATGCCTTTGCAATGGTCATGAGAAAAGTTCATTTGCTGGCCAAGAGAAGACTATTTTTGAAAATCGTTAACGAGCCCGCCATTCCAGTGGTAAATTTTCAAAAATAGTCTTCTATTATCCTGGAGAGGGACACTCACTGAGAAAACGATTTGGACTTTCTTAACCAATCGTGACAATCAACATGATGAAAAGATTAATATTGTAGTAGCTTAAAACATCTGAGCTGAAATTCTGCATTATTTTTATTTTTTCCCCATCTTGTATTTTGGGTGGGAATTTTCGTAAAACGAAACATTAAATTGGTCTGTCCTAAGTCCTAACCGTTTTAAATTCCAAGTCTGTAGCAATGTGAACCTGTAACCTTATTAGCTAGTAATTGACCTCTGTCTGAATCTAATGACGGCTGTCCAGAGGCGCTTGTAAAATATTCTCAAGCACATTTACTCCAGACCACTTCATCATAGGTCCAATCCTCTGCATCAGTTCTCTCTCAGCTCTTGTACCTTCCTCCTCTGTAATTGAAATATGCAGCTTATTTATTATCGTTTTTGATCAAAGTCAGCAGTCTTAGTAAAACTCATATATCCTACAATCTCTCTTGCTTTGTTTGCATAATCCATATATTGATGACCACCTGTATTTGGTGTAATAAGTTGGGTGCTCTTCTAGAGCGGTGGACGTAAGATCAGCCGTCTCCAGGAATCACTAGTTTATGGCTACCAAACTGGCTTTTATGGAGCAATCTTGTACCACGTGGTCGCATCTCTTTACTGACCACTTGTCGATGGCCCATGTGTCTGTTAGAGGCTAATATGCTTGTATGTTGACATAGTTTTATACTTATATCATATTACTTATTTTATCTTTTCCATTGACGCGTATGAAGACCTACTACTATGAATAAAACAACCTGTGAAACGACAAGTTAAACAACAATCGTTTTCATCATATATCAAGAAGAAAGATACCAACATCTTATGACACCAACATCTCATGAAACAAACATCATATGACACTAACGTCTCACGACACCAGCGTCTCACGACACCAACGTCTTATGACACCAACATCTTATGACACCAAGATCTTATGACACCAACATCTTATGGAACCAACAACGTATGCCACCAACATCTTATGGCATCAACAACGTATGACACCGCCATCATATGATACCAACATCTTATGACACCAACACTTATGACACCAACGGCTTATGACATCAACGTCTTATGACTCCACCGTCTCATGACACCAGCGTCTCATGACACCAGCGTCCCATGACACCAACGTCTCATGACACCAACGTCTCATGACACCAACATCGTATGCAGCCAACATCGTATGCTGCCAACATCTTATGACACCAACATCGTATGCCGCCAACATCTTATGACGCCAACATCTTATGATACCAACATCTTATGATACCAACATCTTATGATGCCGATATCTTATGACGACAACATCTAATGACGCCAACATCTTATGATACCAACATCTTATGATACCAACATCTTATGATGCCGATATCTTATGACGACAACATCTAATGACGCCAACATCTTATGACGCCAACATCTCATGACACCAACATCTCATGACGCCGCCAGCATCTTATGACGCCGACATCTTATGATACCAACATCTTGTGATGCCAATATCTTATGACGACAACATCTTATGACGACAACATCTTATGACGACAACATCTTATGACGACAACATCTTATGATGCCAATATCTTATGACGACAACATCTAATGACGCCAACATCTTATGACGACAACATCTTATGACGACAACATTTTATGACGACAACATCTTATGACGACAACATCTTATGACGACAACATCTAATGACGACAACATCTTATGACGACAGCATCTTATGATGCCAATATCTTATGACGACAACATCTTATGACGACAACATCTTATGACGACAACATCTTATGATGCCAATATCTTATGACGACAACATCTAATGACGACAGCATCTTATGATGCCAATATCTTATGACGACAACATCTTATGACGACAACATTTTATGACGACAACATCTTATGACGACAACATCTTATGACGACAACATCTAATGACGACAACATCTTATGACGACAGCATCTTATGATGCCAATATCTTATGACGACAACATCTTATGACGACAACATCTTATGACGACAACATCTTATGATGCCAATATCTTATGACGACAACATCTTATGACGACAACATCTTATGACGACAACATCTTATGATGCCAATATCTTATGACGACAACATCTTATGACGACAACATCTTATGACGACAATATTTTATGACGACAACATCTTATGACGACAACATCTTATGACGCCAACGGGGTGGACTAAAGACAATGGAGGAATCCAATTTTAGCTATGCCCTGCCAATCTTTAGCTAAGCTCCACCCACACTTCGCCCGTGCTGTGATCAATCGATCCCTGAGATCCCTGAACAAGGATGTGCTAATGCCCCGACTTGGTGACATGCACACTGCTATGCTCTTGTGTGGTGTTCTCGGACGGCACGTGAAGGCATGTGTCAGATGTGCATTGAAGGTGACATTTTAGGTGTCGATGCCGTCCAGCACGTAACGGTAGGAAAAGGTTATACACGGTCTTTAAGAATACGTAAACTCAGGCAGGTAAATTTCAGGCTCTGTGGAAAATATTGCTTCTACGGCTACAAGCACATCTCGATATTGTTAATCATGAGCAGAGCTCATATCTGACGGGATATGCTTTGACACTGAGGACATAGCACTTATAGAGAGGGAGAGAGAGAGGGGGAGGGGAGGGGTGAGAGAGAGGGAGGGAGAGAGGAGGGCGAGAGGGGGGAGGGAGAGTGGGAGGGAGGATGGGTGGAGGGAGGGAGGTGGGAGAGGGGAGGGAGGGATGGCAGGAGATAGCGGAGAGGGAGGAGAGCGGGAGAGGAGGGAGGGGAGGGAGGGAGGTGGGAGGTGGAGAGAGAGGAAGGCGGGCAGACAGGCAGACAGGCAGGCAGGCAGGCAGGCAGGCAGCCAGAGAGGGAGGAAGGGAGGGAGTGTTGGTTTTGTTGGTTCATATCGAGACCTTAATTTATACGTCCTATAATGGCTAATTTCACCAGTTTTACACTAGTACTCATGTATACACCTGATGAAGAGAATCGAGTAGCGAAGAAGATTATCTTTGTAAACACCGACGGTGGTGCACGAACATAGGGGCTATGTTCCCGATAGTGTTGTACAGTATAGCGATGCCGCTAAGGTGTCGTTAAGTAAATTTACGTGAGCTCGAACATGTCGTTAAATTATATTCTTGTCAACGTCTTCGTTCGTTTACTGACAACTCCCACCCTGCCATAAAGGTGTCGAGCTCCAGCCTCGTCGTTATCTTGCTTTTCAAGCGTTCGCGTAATTAAGTTTAAGGATTGCTTCGTTTTCGAACGTAATCATCCATTTGACATACCATTAGTGTAATGGCAAATTAAGCGAGTGATAAGAAGGAATACAGCAAATAACGCGAATATCAATCCCAGACAAGCAGCATCCTATTGACTTTCTAACCCAGACGAGCGTTCGGGTCCTATACGGGAGATGGATGGACAGACAGATGGGTTCATCGATGAATGGGTAGATGAATGTTGGATGACAGCCTACATTGACAGACAGATGACTTGATGACTAACCATACTGTAACGGATGGCGTGGACGGACCAGTAGGTTGCTGGCCATTAGACATACTCTGCGATTGACAAAGGAACTGTTCACCCATTCGTACCACGAGTGCGTCCATTCGTGATATTCGGGCTGTGTGTTCTGACATTTACCTTCGCAATTCTAGCACGAAATTATCTTCAGCGGCCGCCACAGGAGATGCGTCATGTGACGACCGTATCTTAAATTAATGTTGCCCATCATAGGGCACATGGTTTCTCTTATTTCTAAACTAGGTGCATGTGTCCTGGTGGTGCGCAAGTTTATTGTACGGGTCGCCATGCGTCTCAGAGAACCCGTGCTAGAGTATGGAAACACTGTACGGGCTTCTAACAACGCTCTTACTGAATTCATATGGGCAGAGCCCGTACAATGCGTTCATTGGCGTCTATTTGACACCTCAAGGTGCTTTGTAGGTGGTTGTAATGAGTGCTATAGGGTGGGACATTGAGAGCGTAGTTTGCGCCAATTTCCTTCTTAGACTAGTTGGTGTTCTCTAAGCCTAACGTGTGGGGGTATTGGCGTTGGTGTACTGCTGAATTGCGCAGTGCGTCCCCAATACCCCCTATGGCCGCGTATTCTGTTAGTGTAGTGTGTGCGCCAGGTGTATGCGTGCGTGTGCGTGAGTGAGTGTGTGCGTGCGTGCGTGCGTGCGTGTTAACTGATGACACATCTGCAGAAAATGTGTACAGCGTACTAGTAGAAGTGTGGAAAACTGGGTTTGTGACCTCATATTATTTGCATATTAGGCCATGCCCTCATGCCCATATTTGGTCATGAGAGCATGTCTTAATATTTTTTAGGTTTTAAAAGGTCACAACACCATGGCCATATATGGGCATGGGGTTGTGGCCTAATATGCAAATGAGATAACGTCACAAATCACTCGGCCAAACATAATTGCGGCCAGCGCTCTGCAGAGTTTTGGGATGATTGACAATTATAATGAGGTGTGAAATGGATGCGGGCGTTCCCAAATGATGCTACATGATCAGCTCTTGACAAATCAGAATTGCACCTATATCACCACAGTCATTCGGTGATTGACAGGTGTAACGACACATGAAATGAAATGAATGGGGAGGGGTGGTGGTGCGAGGTAGCTGGTAGGTACATAGACCTATTGTTGCCTGAATGAAGAGACAACGTGCGTGCGTGCGTGGGTGGGTGGGTGGGTGGGTGGGTGGGTGTAGAAGATTACTAGCATACCCTTCATCGAGGGGAGTAAGTAATCTTCTACTTTTTTATTATCGGTTAGGTGTGCGTGGGTGCCTGCGTATGTGCGTGCGCGCGCGCGCGCGTGTGTGTGTGGGGGGGGGGAGGGGCGATACATAGTCATGGGGGGGGGGGGTTGGGGATGAAGAATGGGTCAACTCGAGTAAATTATGTTATATTCATACGTTGAGCTGGTTTTAAAACATTATTTAACCTGTTTAAAATATACCCTGCACACACACTCCCACACTTTTGAAAGTTAATATCTCCAAGTCCTACCTCTGTACAAATCCCTGCTCTATCTTTACATCCCCAATAGGGGTTCAGTATCGCTTAGATCGTTTTCAAATTTATTTAAAAAATAGCTCTAAAACCAGTTTCCTGTAATACCACAGGTGCATAATTCTCTATGTCTATCGCTTAGCTTTACAGGTCACTGGATCCCGCTCGAAAACATTTGTAAAGTGTATATTTTAATTAAATTGTTGTTTGCATTTGTTTTACATATATTTCGTTTTTATATTTTTCGCTTATTCGCATGTATATTTTTATCATATGTATATTTATCGTCTGTTATCGGTTGTATAGTTACTGAAACTATATTTTATTTTAAACTTTATTTAATTTAAAAAATGTGAAACATGAAATGACTTGTATTGTTTTAATTGAAAAAACCCCAAACAGAAAGAACCCTCGCCTATAACACGTCCAACCCCTGAGTCAACTTAGACTGGAATTTTTTCTCTCCAAATATTGAGCGGCGGCTCAGGCCCGTTAAAAATGTAATAGGTTGTTGCTATTATTCTAACACGATTGAAAATTAATTTGTTGAACTTTGTACGACTCTGACCATCACTACAAGCGGTGTGGAGTTGTTTTAAAGCTCGACTAGTTAATTTTAATCTGTTGGAGCGATAACTAACAGATTGTCCTTACGGGATGTACTGAGCCATGTACGCAGAGTTTCAGAAGTTTAATGATCAAGCCGTTAGACTAACAGGGTCGGCTTCCACAATTGTCCTTACTATATAGCTCAACCATTTAGACGTAATCTCCCAAGATTGAACGAGTTCCCAGAGTCTGAAAAAGACATGTCCAGACATGTAGTTAGGCCTGTTCAGTTAATAGATAATTCATCGATAGTCGATTATTTTTTCTGGCGATTATATAATTGAGTGTAAAATAAAATAATCGAAAAATCGAAAAAATCGATTTAATTGATTTAATCGATTTAATCGAGCAAAAAATCGACCATTTATTTTAACCAAGCATAATATAGTGTTTAGTCTTGTAATACAGCTAATGCATGGATGGTGTGATTGTTCTAGCAATGTAGATGTACTGGTTGATATAACCTGTCCTATTGATGGGCTTGCAGTCTTTTCATAGGACTACTTAGTTGAGGTAATCTAACCTAACCAGGAACCAATTTAGACCTATGCAATTGCGTATTTTGTTATTTTTATAGAAAATCAGGCCTATTTATTTATTTATTTATTCATTCATTCGTTCGTTCGCTCGTTCGTTCGTTCGTTCGTTCGTTCGTTCGTTCGTCCGTTATTTATTTATTTATTTATTTATTTATTTATTTTATTATTATTATTATTATTATTATTACTATTAATTTTAAGAAAGTCTCTCTTTCTCTCTCTCTCTTTCTCTCTCTCTCTCTCTCTCTCTCCCTCTCTCTCTCCCCCTCTCTCTCTCTCTCTCTCTCTCTCTCTCTCTCTCTCTCTCTCACTCTCCATCCACCGTCACCCACCCCACCTCACTATGTAGTTGCTACTTCCAAAGTTTCAAGATTAAATAATCGATTATCCGATTAAAACAATTATTTTCCAGACATCATAATCGATTATTTATTTCCCGCCCTACATGTAGCTCGTTAATCATCCTTACGCTGTGCATTAACTCTTGTCAATCATTACGCTAATTACCATTAAGCTCGCCTCATTGGTTGTCTGGAGGCACGTGATTTAACGAGGGGGTGGTTGGTTCGTGATTGAATAGGTTCTCAGGAAAAGACGAGTCCAGACATGTAGTCTGTCAATCATCCTTAATTACCCGCGTTAACCCTCGTCACGCATCATTACGCTAATTACCCTTAAGCTCGACTCAGCAAATTCCAGGACTTAATGAGGGGATGGGGCTTCACGCTTGAACGAGTTCACAGAGTCAGGAAAAGACTAGTCCAGACATGTAGCCTGTCAATCTTCCTTAATTACCATCATTAACCCTTCAATCATTACTCTAATAATCACTAAGCTCATCTCATTGGATGACATGAGGCACGTGATTTAATGAGGGGAGGGGTTTATGGGCACCCTCTACATCTAACATCCAAACAAAACAGTGGAGAGCTGGAGCCAGATTTCACACCTTTTTCAAAAGGTGGCGAGATTAAAGGAAAAAATGTGATAATAATGCAAATAAAGCTGGTTGCTCTGACGCAGCAACTACTTTAAAGGTGTGAAATCCGGCCCCAGCTCGTCCCATCTCTACTAGAAAGGTCTTGCTAATTCCGCCACTGATTCTAGTGATAACTATTTACCTCATAATGGAGCAAGACGCTTCTTATTACAGCCATAATCACAACTGTTTCGCCCTGAGTTATCTCCCTTAATAGGAAGCTCTTGGCGAATTAACACGTTCACCAACAAATCTCTGAAAAAGTATGTTATTTACGGTATAAAGTATGTTATTTACGGTATAAGTCTTATTCTGTTGGTTGTTTTGAAATTAATTTGACAGGAAGACATTGCTGCTTGAGGCAGCGACGGCTTCCAGTTAAATTAATTTCAAAATATTCAACAGATTTCCTGTATGGTTATCTTAAAAATAAGATGTGTGGAAGTCATCGATGGAAAGGGTTACTGAACATACACCGCAGCATGAAAACATCAGCTGGTCAGATCTGCAATGAATTTGAACAAAAACATCGCCTTGTTCAAACCATGTTCACTTGTTAATAATCTTAGTCATGATTATTGTTAGTAGGTCAACATGCAAGAAGCAGCTGGCTGCTAATTGAGTAGTTAATATAACGGACTGTGTATTTCACTAACTTCAAACTATTTGACTTTATATGTAACGATCTGACTGCTTGGATGTTTAGGATATTACTTACTAGTATGTTTTTGGGCAATACTAAACAGTGCGTAATACAGTGTTCATTAGTGTCCAAAAGCTTACTATTACTTTATATGTCTGGGTGAATCGGTGAGCGGAACTATTAATATCTGTCATATTGGATGTTATAAAATTGTTGAGACAAGCTCAAACTTCACGGAAGCCACCCGCTATTAAGAACCCGCACCCCCTCACCCCCCCCCCCCCCCCCCACCACACCAAGAAAATGTGTTTGTGTCGCTTTGCTTAGCTAAGAATTGTGTGTAAGCTTAACTGTTGGAGGCCTAAGTAACTTCCGGATACTACACGTAGTCAACTTAGTGTGTTGCATTATTTAAAAGTTTTTGTTTCCGAAAAGAATTTCGCTGAATGACATTGCTATGGCTAGATTTACAAGAAAATCTGATTTTTCATTGAAAAAATATGGGATTTTTCTATTCAGGATGCATAAAATGACTTCTAAGGCTATCTAATTTTCAAAGGTTTCTCCGGGGAGGGCGATGGTGGGGCCGGGGGGGGGGGGGGCGGTAAGGGGTGGAGGATCTCCGGACACCCCCGTCTCGGGGGAGCAGTACACCGCCTCCATGACCCGGCCCCAATTTGTGCACCCCTACCTCTACCAAAATATGCATCCGCCCCTGAGAATATCCCCTCAAATTTGATTAATATCCGGTCGTCAATAATGTCTGGCGCCCTACTAGAACCCATTGAATGTCTGACTTCATAATGATGTCAAAGGTCACCATAACATATCGTCTCGAGTTTTATCGAGTTCCGTTCAACAACAAAGGTGTCGCAATTTTAACATTTAAGGGTGCTGCGCCATGCTAAATTCCAGCAGGACAGTAACTCGAATATTGTGCTTATTGGCTGGACAAAAGCTTGGTCACATGCTGTGTTGTTGTGAGAGGGAATGACACAATGACGCTGTCAAGATAATTGTGACCTTGATAAAATATTTTTTTTCAACATTAACACTTTGCCTTTACCTAAACATAGCAGTTCATGTCTCATGTTTGGTTAATCATACTGGTCCTAAACTTGGACGCATACTTCTTTATGAAAAGAAGACAGGACACAATGACCTTGTCGTCAAAAGGTCAAAGATCAAGGTCAATGTAACTTTGTAAAAACTGTTTTAAAGCATTAATATTTAGAATTACGCTCAAGTTAGCAGTTTATATATTTGATGTTTGATTAATCATACGCGATCCAAACTTGGACGCATGATTTTTTATAATGAGATGGCATGGCACAAAAGATCAAAAGATCAAACTCGTCAAAAGGTAAACGTAGTTTTTCAACATTAACATTTTACGTTTAGCTCAACGTAGCAGTTTATCTCTCATGTTTTCTCAAGCATACACGTCTAGTTTCATAGTTATTGCAACGTCTTAAATTCGATATTCATGGTTGCTTTGCAACAAAATTTCTGATTTACAATTGCACAACAATGAGCAAAAATGTCTCCCCAAAGCAGCAAATGCATAACATAGCTCGGATACAGCAAGGGAAATATAGTTTTATTTCATTTTATGTTTCGATCAGTTGCGAAAATGGGTTCTAATACCCTCGGTCGCGACGCACTTGCCACAAGCGGAATCATCGAAACAAGAATAATCAGACAAATTGTCAGGACATCCGCTGTTATTGATTGATTTTCGATTTGAGCTTCCTAAAGCCCAGAACAACAAATACACCAGCTTGTTGTAACTCGTAACTAGTTTGTAGGGAATAAAGCCGATACAGACATATTTGCGTCATGCCTATGTATGCTACACCGTAGACGATCTCAATCCAATGGCATTTTGTATCAAATTTAGTTATTTAATTTATCATACGAATTTAGTACGGTCTCAAGCGAATTCCAAATGAGATCTTAGCTAAGCGTGACACAAATGATACCTTGCTAAGTGTGAGCCAAATGAGACCTTACTAAGCCTGTGACAAATGAGACCTGCCGTAGCACGAGACAAATGGGACCTTACTAGGCATGTGACAAATTGTACCTTACTAAGCGTGTGACAAATGCTACCTTGCTAGGCACATTAGAAATGAGACCTTACTAAGCACGTGACAAATGAGACTTTACTAAACACGTGACAAATGATACCTTACTAAACACGTGACAAATGATATCTTACTAAGTGTGTCACAAATGAGAATTTACTAAGCACGTGATAAATGATACCTTGCTAAGGACAAATGATACCTTACTAAGCATGTGACTCATGATACCTTGCTAAGCACGTGACAAATGAGACTTTACTAAGCACGTGACAAATGAGACCTTACTAAGCGTGTGACAAATCAGACTTTATTAAGCACGTGAGAAATGAGACCTTACTAGGCACGTGCCAAATGATACCTTACTAAGTGTGTCACAAATGAGAATTTATTAAGCACGTGAGAAATGAGACCTTACTAGGTATGTGACAAATGAGACCTTACTAAGCATGTGACAAATCAGACCTTACTAAGCGTGTGACAAATGATACCTTACTAAGCATGTGAAAAATGATACCTTACTAAGCGTGTGACAAATGAGACCTTACTAAGCACGTGACAAATGATACCTTACTAAGTGTGTGACAAATGAGAATTTACTAAGCACGTGACAAATGAGACCTTCCTAAGCGTGTGACAAATGAAACCTTACTAAACACAGGACAAATGAGACCTTACTAAGCACGTGACAAACGAGACCTTACGAAGCATGTGACAAATGAGACCTTACAGAGCAACAATAAGATAAATAAATAACCATAAAGCACCAAGATCTGACTGCATATTAAACGAATATTTCAAGACAACTGAAAACGTAATGATGTCAGCATACAAACCCCCTTTTAACTATGCCCTTGATACATGACGCATACCAGACATATGGAAAAAAGAAATAACCAGGCCAATCTACAAAAGAAAAGGTCCGGTCGACGAACGACAAAACTATAAACCAATCACATTAATTAGTTGCTTAAGTAAATTATTCACATCGATTTTAAGTAAAGAAATAAATATATACACAGACAACCACAATTCTTAAATGAAAATCAAGCAGGATTTCCAAGCAAATACTCAACCACGGTCACATATTTGTTTTACATTCATTAATTGAGCGTTCCCAAAATCAAGGGCGAACCTTTTCCGCACCTTTACTGATTTAGAAAAATGCTTCGATACAGTCTGCAGGGAGGCACTTTTGGGGAAAACTACTAAATACTATATAAACGGGAAAATACTGGAAGTAATATGGAGCATGTACAAAGGCATCACATCTAAGATATTTGTTGCAGATAAAACATCAAACTCATACCTGTATCTGCGGATTACGTCAAGGGGAAACCTTGTCACCAGTACTTTTTAATCTTTAAATTGACGCCCTACAAAACTTCTTGGAAACACCGGGATGCGAGGGATTATCACTAGCATAAAGCATACAAGCATACCTAAAACTACTTTTATTACTTTACACAGATGAGACCGTCTTCCTAGCCATCCAGAGTCAACAATTGCAAGAGATGCGCAATAACTTCAACACCTAGTAAACAAAATGGAACCACCGGACCAACAAAAAAACCCCAAAACGTGTAATCTTCAGTAGGAAGAAACTCAGATGGAAAAATCTCAGGTTTCATATTGACAATGACACAACTGACATCACCAACAAATATAAATATTTAGGGATTCACTTCTTTTTTAAAGGCATATATTGTAAAACGTAAAACGGCTTGCAGAACGGGCTGATAAAACAGTATATGCGATATACAGAAGAATCGAAAACATAGATCTGTCTAAAACTTGTTAATTAAAATTATTCGATGCAATAATTGTCCCGATACTTACATGCGGTTTTGAAATATGGGGTTAAGAAAATAGCAATATAATAGAAAAGTACATTTAGGTTTCCTACGTAGGATGTTAAAGTAAACAAAAGCACAGATAAATTCATTATTTATGGTGAGTTAGGCAAACACCCCGTCTCAATCACGTTCTAATACAGAATAATCACCTTCTGCATATCCTCTACCAGGGGAAACAAACTAAACTTTCATATATGCTATATAATTCACCTTTCCAGAGTATCCATCCATCATCAGACCTCGTATGACGTCATAATCAGCTCAGCGTGTGTATGATGACGTCATAATCATTACGTCACAAAGGGTTCCATATAGACCGTCACCAAATCTCAAATAGTCCGGCACGTTGTATGAATTGTATGTCTTTGTAATTCTTTGCTATTTAATAAACATGCTGTTGAATATTTTGAAACTAATTTGACTGGGCGCTGTTGCTGCCTTAGGCAGCAACAGCACCCAGTCAAATTAATTTCAAAATATTCAACAGCTTACCTGTGTAGTTTTTTGGAAATTGGTAGTCAGGGTGTTCAGAGATCGATCAATCCCAACACGAGTGAGGTGTGGGTGGAGCTTAGCTAGAGATGGGCGGGGCACGGCTAAAACCGG
Source organism: Chaetoderma sp. LZ-2023a (assembly GCA_034401795.1). Lineage (NCBI taxonomy): Eukaryota > Metazoa > Mollusca > Caudofoveata > Chaetodermatida > Chaetodermatidae > Chaetoderma > Chaetoderma sp. LZ-2023a. Next base: position 11,885,122 of record CM067367.1, on the reverse strand, counting down.
AAAGGCCCATTACAACCAATATAAACAGCACGGCACACAGTTAAATTGTTAAAAATGTAGAAACGATTACGAACAACACAGGAATGGGATACTTATCGGACAACCAAATATTAGTCAATGAATCCGTACCAGCAATCATAAAGCAGATACGTATAGATCAATTTATTCAACTATGGCATGGTTCAATAAACAATTGTCCAAAAGGTAGAACATATAGCCTATTGAAGGAAACATGTCAGTCGGATCTGATTTTGCTCATTGTTTCAGCTTGCATTTTCGTTGAATTGCGAGTTTGAACCAATTAACATGATTTGGTTGTGGTTCTCCTTACGTACATATAGGAGGGGCATTCTTCTTATCTGGTATTTACATGTCGCGTTTCAAGAAATTGACATCATTCGACAAGTTCGACAGCATGGCTAGAATCAGGTCTGTTGTAAGTATGGGGTAAACGAATACAGTTAGCTGATCACGTTCGGTAATGGAATGTGTTCATTGGATAAGTGGATGCCATTTAACTATTCACCGGAGGCGAACGCAGATTTTCAGCCATGCAGCTTTTGCTAAGTTCCAGATTTGCATAACAATTAGCAGTTAGGCCGACGTGTTAACCCTCCTATTTTTGATAACCTGTTTAGAGATTTTGGTCAAGATGCTGGTGTCTAGGAACGTGTCGGATTTTCATCAAGTGATACTTATACTTATCACGTACTACCTTGATAGGCCATTTAGCCTGTAGCTAGATCATGCATTACATCTTATAGGTTTCTTGGATAGGCAATGGTTACTGCAGAGCACCTGTTGTACATAGGTTCTTGTATATACCAAAAGGTAGTCCAATATATATATATATATATATATATATATATATATATATATATATATATATATATATATATATATATATATATATATATATATATATATATATATATATCTAATTGGTTTTTAAAGCTATTTAAGCTTGGGGAATTTACGACAGTTTCAGGTAACCCACTCCAGTGATACGACTTGAAAAGAAATCCTGTCTTATGGTTTTATTTTCCCGCTTTTTGAATAATTTTAAGCTATGCCCACGGGATTTGTTCAGATCATCTTGATGGCGCGTATTTCTCTATGAATTTTTGCAGCGTCTGCAAACATGTACACGGGTGAGTTTATATTTTCATGTAGGTCATTTACATAACAAATGAAAAGAAGTGATCCCAGAACACTACCCAGGGGACCCCACTGAGAACTTGCGCTTCTTTAGGGTGTGTACCATTTACTACCGCTAGTTGTTTCCTATTACATAAGAACCCTCTTATCCAATTTAAGACCCTTCCTTGAATACCATATTTCTCAAGTTTGAGAAAAAGTTGCTCATGTGGCACAGTGTCGAATGCCGTAGCAAAATCTGAATAGGGAGCATCAATTGGTCCGTTATGATCTAAGACATCTGTCCAAATGTCTAGAATGGCAATGAGTTGTGTGACACATGAGCCTCCCATAATAAATTCATGCTGTTCTTTAGCTATCAAATTGTTAGTTTCCAAATGGGTTACTAAATGGCCATTTATCAGCGATTCCAGTATTTTGCACACAACTGATGTCAGACTAAAAGGCGGACTGCCTATCACCTTTTTAAATAAGTGTCTTACATGAGTCAGTTTCCAAAGTGATGGTAAATTTCCCTGCTTCAGCGAGTTTCTAAAGAGGTGAAGAAGGGGGTAGGCCATGGGGCTGTTTACTTTTTTCAAAGCACGTGGATATATCCCATCAGGGTCAGTAGATTACTCGTAATTTTTTTATCATCATGTCTTCTGTAATTAAGATCTCATTTAGAATTGTGGAATATTGTCTGTAGATACAGTTGGGCAGATGGGGCATACCCTCGTGCGTAAATACTGGAGTGAAAAATGTATTTAAGACATCAGCCATCTCAGAATCTGAATTAGTGAGGGTTTCATTTGGTTTCTTTAGGTCACATACATGATGTAATGTTTTCAGTTTAGATTTAGCGTAATGAAAGAAAGCTTTCGGGTTATATTCTGATTCGGTTGCTATTTTCTGTTCAAAATTTCGCTTTGCTTTGCTACATTCCTTTTTCGTACGGTTTCTGGTTTTCTGGTAATACAAATCGTCATTAATATCACGTGATTTTTTCCATTTTTGAAAGGCACATTTTTTTGCTAAAAGTTGTTTTAAATGCGCATTGCAATGATTTTTGCCCATTATTTGACGGATTTCTCGCATATTCTGTGACCGATGTTTTCTTAACAGAATTCAGGAGTAGTATAGGAGCGTGCCAAGTTGGAGTTATGCTTAGGCATAGACCTGCTGATCCAGGCATCGTGTACCTTGTGCATGTGTTTTCTTGCAAGACACTTTTATAAGACTACAGTCTTGTCACACATTCATTCTCTTGGTGTCTGTTCTCAAACGTGTACAAATCTAAAATTCTGTGTCCCATTTACGTTGGCTCTTGCTATCTTGTAAAATCCTATAACTAGGTTTCTGGAAATTATTGGTTGAAGAATTTAAATCTTCGACATTAGTTAGGTTAGTATAGTGATTTGGGTTAATTTAAGCCAATTTGTGTGCTCTCGTCATATAAGTTAATCGAGTCATGTTGAACATAGAATGCATACTTGCCTGGTGTTAGCACTTGTGGTAGTTTTGGCTGGCCAAACTGGTTAATCCAAGGTTGATTGTACATGCGCACTTTCTTACTTTTGGCTAGCTCAGTTATCGTTCGGAGCTAATTGTGTTAGTTTGAGGACACGAACCAGGGACATAAAACGCCAAGAGATAGGAGGCATCGTTTCGCTGTTTAACAGCAGGTAAATATTTGATCCAATTTGCCTTCTATACAAAATTAACCAGAATAAACCTTATGTTTATTCACACCTGCTTCCCTACTTCCACTTCCATTTATCTGTTCCCTTCGCTTCACGAAGAGGCAGGGATAGTGGAAATACTGTCCACTTTATAGGAACATTTTATTATTCAATTTCAAGTAATTGGTTAAGAGGCGCCTCACATTGTTCGTTTAAGTTTTGTCCACTGATTTACTGTCTCTGAAGAGTATTTGAAATTTCAACATTGTTTCAGTAGAAGCAAATTATCGAGTTTGCAGTTTAAATTAAGCCAGCAGTAGATTATGGTCTCCTGTAGAATCTGGCTGCAGATACCAATCAGTTTACAGACAGTCAGTGCTGATTTTCTTATTGTTTAGTAGATTCCACTCTTAACTATAGTTTCAAAATCTTTATAAAATTATTATCATTTAATTTGTTAATTTGGAATTGCATTCACGTAGGCACACACGTTACCATTAGGTCACGCAGAGAGGAATTATTGATTACTTACACTACACTAGGAGTTATCTGTCATTTACTGTACAATAGTCATTTGTAAGGTGCCATTGCCGCTGCTAAGAAGGCGTTCCATCCTACCTGGGCAATGGTTTGAGCATTGTGACGTCATTATCTTTCAAGAAATCGATTAGGTGTATAGTTAGTCCGGACTCACATTGATCTAATCTAGGATATGTGAACCGGATCTTAGTTCCAGTTTTTGGGTGCAAGTAGTTTTATTACGCTATCTAAATTATTATTCAAGTCGTTCTAGGTTTGACCTTTTGACAATCACATCCTGAAGCTGACATTAACTAATCCGGTTTCACATTAAGCCAGCACACCAACAGAGGAAAAGATAAAAGGGGACGTGTCCTAATTCAAATATTGATGAGGTCACCACACTCTTGATCAAGCATCGAATAGCCGCCTATATCTTCGATGTTTATTGGTTATAAAGGTGTAAGCACGTGCCATTGGTTGACGGCCTATCTCACCGCCCTAGCTTAGGTCAACGTATGGGACGCCAGCTGTCGCATTTCAGGCCTTATGGCATGGGTAATGAGCCATGTCGGAGGTCACGTGACACATGTAGACCAATCAGCACAGCCGCTTATCTGGTCGCCCTAGCTTAGGCCACGTCACGCCATTTATGCTCATTGCAGGGCCCTAATGGCCCGAGAAGAAAGGATGTGATGTAATGTTGGATGCGGCCACCTCGTCGGCCTGGTCGGGTAACGTGACATTGTCTACGCTCGTTGCTATGCATAATGAAGTCTGAAAGGGTGCGGCCTCTGGTCTGAGATGTGTCAGGTCAAGTGACACCGGCATGCCAATAGACACAGCCACTTATCTCGCCGCCCTAGCTTCGGCACAACGTGTTCAGGCATCTATATTTTGTTTCGTTTCGAATAATCGCAAAAAGCAGCAGACAATGTAGCCCATAATATTCTCACAATAGATGGTAAATGGACAGTTCATGGGATATGGATTATAGGGGCAACAACACCAGGACGACGGAGAAATCATATGATTCCTAGGCGAAATATTTCAGGACCAATCATTGTAGAAAAAGACAAAGATCCCTTTTTGTCTCGAGAAAGAGATACAGAAGAAATGATCAATGTCATCATTGCGGAACTTCGTGAAAGTGGCTGCTGTGTCATCAATGCACCAGTGGATGCAGATGGTGATATTGTAAACGTGGCAGGCGATTGGTTATGAGTGTGCTCCACAATTTTGATTGGAGAAGATATAGACAGACTTACCCTTCTTTACTCTGCAGAAACAGAAGGCAAGTACATTCATTTTCTGTTCAGACAATCAATCGAAGCGAAACAAAATGTATAACAGCAACGACCTCAAACACATTGAAGATTTTCTGTCTCCGTATCTACGATAACTGACTTACTACAACTTCGAAAAGACTTATGATGTTGGTGATTGCTGCGACAATCTATCTTTTCGACGCTGTAGTAGGATGATTGCTGGCTCGCCTCTTCTGATGGTATGAAGATATTTCTATGAACAATCTGGGCCTATCTGACTATCTAAAAGATGCACAGGTAAGGCTCGATGGTTTTTCGTGCTTCGGGAGTATTCTTAAACACAACTTCAACTAGCTACTTGTATGACGATGATTATTTATTCGCTACTATACACTTATATAACAAGGACGACTTTTACTGTCGTAAATAAAAAGATAAACTTTGAATATGAATTATTTCTGACTTTAACTAGACGGATTACTCCCAGCCTTGGCTGATATGATATCCTATCTAACTATTATAGTTCTTGGCTACTCCAATGTATTCACCAAGAACTCTAACACGATAACGAAGTCACATCTACTCCGGAATCACGGATGGTAACGATTAAAAGATTTAAGAGACAAAGTGCCTCTTATATACATTTTACATTTTCCTAACTTCTATATATATTACGATATATAGATCTATACATATCGTAATACATAGTTTCTGTTCCCTTCATCCTTCTAGGTAGATATAACCACAGTTTGATTGGCCTACATATTCTTGCCTCCAATCAACATCTGCTTATTTCTTCCTAGAAGTTCATACCTACTCCTGTTGGTCGTCCTGACCAATCCCCGTTCGCCTATCTCTCGATTTCACTTTGAAACTCTATTCCTTTGGTTTCCCTGCCACATAGTTTGATTCGATGCTCATTGATTATGACGTCATCTTGATCAATCAAACTCTGGGCTTCTCTTCTATGGAGATACCATCAAACAGGGCCAAAGCGGTGTTGGCCGGTTCTGATTTGATGCGATCTGTCAGCTAACTAACAACATTATGGTATGTGTTGTTGTAGCATGCCTTCCTACGATTGACATATAGTTGATATACAAATTTCGATTGTGTTATGAATTCCTACAGGACGCTACCATGCCTCTGTCCTGTCCCTTGCCTATTTTGGATAAGCCTGTAGGAAGCGAACGTTAATAAGCACATGAGCTGTATGATCTCATTGCCAGCTGGTGTTGTTGTTCCAGCGGGGTCATGACTTCCCACAAGACGATCCGATATCTACACATGCCCCTCAACCAAAGTTAATTAACCATCTCTCAAGGCCTTAAGAGAGTGATAATTAACTCGTTGTACAACATCAACAACAAAACTCACTATACCAGGGCTTTCTGGAACTGCCACTATACAATGAATGAATACTTAAATCAACCTAAAGCAAACGAATCAATCACCAGGATACAGTCGAATAACCAAAATGAACGGTAATAATAGAACCAGAATAGCCATAGCAATTAAAACAATTTAAATCCTATCATATAACCCTAATCCTACAATCGAATATCATTACATATCATGCAGAATTCCAGCAAAATACACAATAAACTAAACCAAATGATAATGGCACCATAATAAAGTTCGTGCTACATAATTAAAACGATAAGTCGTCGCGAATCCAAATAAGCATCTAGGAATCATACACAACATGGCACAATAATAAAGTTCGTGCTACAAAGATTTATACGATAAGTCCTTGTATCCATATAAGTGTTGGGAATCAATACACAACATGGCACAATAATAAAGTTCGTGCTACAATGATTTATACGATAAGTCCTTGTATCCATATAAGTGCTGGGAATCAATACACAACATGCCACAATAATAAATTTCGTGCTACAATGATTTATACGATAAGTCCTTGTATCCATATAAGTGCTGGGAATCAGACGACCCGGCTGACCACCTCAGCGGCTCCGGTAGGGCTGCATGTCTCCTCGGCATCTGAGGTTGGATAATCCATGGCGCACTACTATGGGCCGCATGTGGCTTGCATTTAATCCAAACCCACATCCGTGATATGATACCACACTTATATAAAATAATCACAATAATGAGCACCACGACGAAGGAGCCCGTTGAATACGAAATGAAACATCATACCCCTATGCCGTCGACCATCGCTGGGCCGACCGCAGATAATGGTGCTAGCGGCACGTACTTAGACTTACGCAAATGGTCCCATTTTTGCATACTTAAATGATTAACTATCATAGACTGGTTGAGAACTCCGGCCACATCCAACCTAGGCATATCAATGGCCGACTGTAAGACATTACTGGCTCGAAACGCCAACCGTTACCACTATAATCGCACTCCCCAGACATCAACGCAAACACTCCATTCTTAACTACACACCGGTCAGTTAGTCGTCCGCCGCAGTGTACCTCAATAGCTTCCCCGAACGTTTGCAACACTACACCTATTTTCTTGTTGGCAAATACTTTACTAGACGTTTCGTTGGACTCGGTTAATTGAATATTACATGTGCTATCGGTGGTGTTCGTTAGCAGACTCACAATGCATGGTACGTGGGTCTTATCGACCCTTAACTGACCGTGGCATACTCGAGGTTTACTACCTCTGCATCCGGACGGTGTGAAATATCATCCCGTCTTAGTGTCGAGTCCAATACTGGTTCTAGCTATCAAGACTTGCATGTATTACACCACCGTGACCAATGGTTCAGGCCATGAATGCAATCCATACTCTATGTAATCGCCGCCGTCAATAAATGGTAATGTCGCTACGTAATGCAGTCTTTCGTCGTCCTTCCACAGGGGATATACAACTACGTTACGGTAGTACCATTGGTACGGACGTATCAATCGGTTACCTACGCTGACCTGTTTAGCCACCTCGGCCAGGTCCTTGGGGCTAAATAATTCTTCCGTCAATCTCCCCAGCTCGAGTGAGGCCGTTTGCTTATGGAACTTGGCTGCCGCTTTCTGGTAACTAGTTACCACATTTTCGGCCGCATCGACGAGGTGCCCCAGACGTACTAACGCGTATAGTTCAGCTTGATGCGTTGCCTGTATTTTGAAACGGTGGCTAACATTACCGGTCAATTCCACCAAACTGTCCGCAACATCGTTAATTCTATCCACGTTGGTGTCAATTGCCTTAAAAGCAAGTTTTACGTGGGATGCCAGTTTGTTAGAGAAATGGACTAATCTATTCACATTTCTCATCGCTTTCTTCACTACGTCCCGGATCGCATCTATGTCACCGGATGTAGCTGTCCCGAATAAAGATGAGGCGATGTCACCCACAAAATTAAAGAGTCCCCGCTTCCTTCTCCTAAGATTGTGGTTCTGCATTGTTTGTTGCATCCCGATGGCAATCCTGCTTATACCGTCTATTCGATGTTGGAGCCCTAAAATGTCATTGCTGCTTAATGAAGTCTTTTGACTAATGTCCGCAACAACATCACGAATTTGTACTAACTGGTTAAGAAATCCGGTAGGTAGGTACGGATGATCTATAGACACTACCACCATCCATTCAGCTCGTATTATCGATATCTTCTGGTCATCGGTTATCATGACACCATTTGATAATCTATGAATACTAGAATTCTGGCAGACACTATGTACTATACCTACTACTATCACAATTATACACGACTGTAATGCATACATGATGACTAGATTAATGCGAGGCTACTAGTACCGCATTTAGGCAGAGATTAATTTTATCTCTGGCTACGTCGCCTTATAACTGCATCTATACAAACGATGAAGTCATCGTATAGAGCTTGGCCAAATGCACCAACCCTGAGTCTCTTATTGTCTGATTCGACTTCAGGAACATGACTGCGCTTGCGCAGAAAGTATGGATGCGATGGAAGGGTTTCCATTGGTTCGAGGGCAGGCTCGGGTACATCCTCCGAGGTGTCCATCATATCAGTATGAGGAGTCACGTGAGTTTCCATACGTGACTCATATTTTCTATTCTTACTCGTACTAGGTTGATCTTCATGTACATCAACCACTTTACCCATCTTGCACACCCTTGGCTCTTCATTCGAAGCTGGTCGCTTCTTGTGAGCCCTCTTATCCGGTGTCGCATCGGAGTCATTTACCAGCAAAGTTTTGGACTCGGGTACTATAACTCTAGAGTGATGGCTGGTCCTCGTACCTTTAGCAGGGATACGAATAGGGCGCGGTCGCACCTTGTCCCAACACATCTCTGAGTCGACTACACGCAACTTAGATATATTAAGCACACACACCTTCCCAGACCGTTGATGGCGGACATGAGCCACAGGCCCGTTGATCTTAAAGATCTCATATTCGGGGTCACTGCGAGAGGTCAACTTCATTCTCTCTTCAGCTTTTACGACCACCGAATCGCCAACTTTGTACTCACCAGCGTTCGCACGCTTATTAATTTGTTCTCGGTGAATTTCTCGAGACTTAGCCATTTCTCCACGAGCACGCAGCAAGGCATTATTAAGACATGTAAGTCTTTCACCAAGACCTTGCGTGGCATCCAGTGGGATGGTTAACGGGAGCCTTGCACGACGACCATACGTCAGATAAAATGGCGTATATCCAGTCGTGGAGTGACGAGAGCTGCGGTATGCTGTTAAAGCCGCACCCAATTCGTCCTCCCATGCACGAGATTCATTATTAACACCTTTCTGGATCAACTCCTTAAGAGTTCGATTAAACCTCTCGGTACATCCATTTGTTTGCGGATGGTATGGACTCGATCTTCTATGATCGATACCGTGTTCCTTAAATCGTTCTTCCAGACTATTTGAACAAAATTCTTTACCCTGATCTGTTATTACGATTTCAGGGACACCATGACGAGCGACATACTCATTGAAAAACTTGTCTTCAACATTCTGAGATGTCTTGGCAGCAATCGGATATGCTTCTGCCCACGCAGAGCAGTGATCGATTATCGTCATGATATACACATTACCTCTGCTTGATTCTAACAGTGGACCGATTAAATCCATACCAATTATCTGACTCGGATAATTAGCCATGGGAATCTCACTGTACTTAGGCCGTGTAGTGACAGGTCGGTTGACCTGGCACGTCTTACACGTCTCAAGCATACTTACTACGTCTTTTCTCAAAGACGTCCATACAAAAGAATCTCTTACCATACCGATGGTCTTTTTCAGACCTTGGTGACCGGCTCTTTCATGAGCCTTCCAGAGTACTTTCTCATGGAACAGGGTAGGTAATACAATTCTGGGGTACTCAGCGTCCAACGCTGAAGGCGTAACTAAAGAATACAAAATACCGTTCTTAACCATATACTCCTCCGGGGTGTTCTTGAACAACTCTGGGCATTCCTTGGTCTGCTCAGCACATAATCTGTCATAGGGAATGCCGAATACCTCTAGTGGCACATGCGGTAATGCACCCTCGTCCACATCTGGTATGACAAAATCGCCCGTGTCTAACGTGGCGACCTCCACTGGACGACGTAATTGGGACAACATGTCCGCTCGAATATTCTTCGAACCTTGGATGTATTCAATCTTACATCCATACTCGGCAATCAGCATGGCCCAGCGCTGCACCTTCGTGTTTTTCACTTCTCCCACAAACAAACTCTTCAGGGGTTTGTGGTCCATGTACACGGTGAACTGCGCGCCAAATAGATATGGTCGAAGCTTCTTTAACGCATATATCACTGTGTATGCTTCCTTCTCTATTACAGGCCAATTCAGCTGACTGTCTTTAAGAGTAGAGCCTACGTACTGAATTACTCGCTCTATACCATTATCATCCACCTGTACCAGTATCGCACCTATTGCATAACTAGACGCATCAGTATACAATTTATACGGGGCATTTAAATTTGGATATGTGAGAACTGTCTCACTACACAGCAAGTTCTGTAATTTCTTAAACGCTTGCTGTTCATCCGTACCCCACTCAAAACGTGTGTATTTCTTAGTTAATTCTATCAAAGGTTTAGCAATTTCGGCATACCCTTGCACACAAGATCGGTAGTAACCTGTAGCTCCAAGGAAACTTCTCACCTCATCCACATCGCGTGGTGGTGACATTTCCCTAATGACCTTGACCTTCTGAGCTTGAGGAGCTACTCCTTGTGCGGAAATGCGATATCCTAACAAGTCCACAGACTTACTGGCAATGTCACATTTCTTCTTTTTCACTTGCAAATTATATTCTCGAATCTTGTGCATGACCTTACGCAAATGCTGTGCATGTTCCTTTGGATTTCGTGAATAAACGACTATATCGTCGACGAAAACGTGCACATATTTTCCGACAAATTCTCTGAAAATATCGTTCATTGCCCTCTTAAATACGGCACCTGAGTCGCAAAAACCAAAAGGCATCCGAATCCATTCGAACAAACCTTCACTGCAGACGAACGCTGTATTCTCTATGTCTTGGCTGGCCATCGGTATCTGCCAATATCCAGACTTCAAGTCCATAGTAGAAAATACCATTGCACCGCGCATCGAATCAAAAATATCAGAGATATTCGGCAATGGGTAACTATCTTTATGGCACACTGAATTCAACTTTCTATAGTCAATACAGAACCGGGTGTCACCGTCCTTCTTGGGACCAACGTAATGGGTGACGCCCATGGGGACGATGACGGTCTTATGACGCCCGCTGCCAGCATCTCTTTTACTTGGTTTTTGACCACATATTGCTTGGCTAGCGGTAGACGGTAGGCTTTCTGCCTTATAGGATAAGAATCTCCTGTTGGCACCGTACATTTCACTTTGGGGACCAATCCTAAAGTGTTTGGACGAGCCATATCAAAGATATCAGCAAAGTCACCTACAACTTTGTCAATATCTCTATATCCGGTCTTTTCCTTACAACTGGCATATACATATCTCGTTTGTTCCCTATAGGGATATCTAAAGGGATATACCTGACCAAACCATACTACAACTTTGGTCCGATAGTCATTCTTTGCATTTCCCAAGTGCAAAGCATCCGCTCCAATCAAACACTCATGCCTCATGCTTGCTACTACCGTACTCGGAATAGGCCGGCGTTCTTGAATTTGATTTGAGTCTCCCCCAAAAGTTCTATCGGGGAACCATTTACTGCTAAGAGCATCTTGGCTCTTTTCAATGGCCTAGCATTCAAGCTGCTATGCCATATATCCTTTCGAATCAAGGATGTGCTAGCACAAGTATCCACTAAGGCATGCAGGTACTCACCTTGATCCTCTGGACCGTTTCTATCTATCTGAAGACGGATCAGAAACCGCTCGGTCGGTGATCTCACCAACGGTTTCCTCCGTCGCCATCTACCGGACTCCTTCGTCCACTAACCACTTCTGCGTACGAATTCCTTCGGTCGGATGAGTCCCTTCCGCCACCATACGAATAACGGCCATACTCATCCGTACCGTCTCCAGTTATAACAAAACCGTCCTGGTCCTCGTACTCTTCCAGGTCTCGTATTCTATTTGCAGTATCCTTTCTAATATTCCGGGAACAAGAACGGGGCGTCGTTTCCCGTCCTGACTGGTTAATGTCTTCTAACTCGTCTATGTCTATGTCATCTTCGCGAGGACGTTTCACAGCTCGCCTGGATGTGGGACTCGATCGGGGCGTTATCTGCGGACCTGCTTGCGGGCAATCTCTTACGAAATGTCCATCTCTACCGCATCGAAAGCACTTCACCGTATTTGCTCTGGCCTTCCGGTTGCCAAAGGTGTAACAATCTTGAGCCATGTGCCCCTCCTTACCACAGTTGAAGCAGGTGACAAGAGGACGCTGTCCTCTTGGTTGTTGTCTTGGCGCTGCTTTCCTATTCACGTTCGATTGTGGTGGTTGTATGGGCTGTCTGCAGTCACTCTTATAATGGCCGGTCCGGCCACAGTTGAAACACGTTATGTGCTGCATGTTCTTAGGTCCGTTTACTCGCCTCTGTGGTTGTGGGGACGGTCTCGGCGTTTGCTTAGCTGCTTTTTCCCTTTTCACCTTCCTACTTGACTGCTGTCTCGGGCTTTCTTCTGCCAACTTTAAATCGCCTATTATGCTGCAGAGCTTCTCTATCATTTTGCTCTGCTGCGTTATCTGTCTCTTCAAGGAGTTAACTACGTGCCATATCCCCTTCTCTTCTTCTTGTTCTAAGATGTCCACTTCCATTCTCTCCTCTTGTCTTACGTCTATCTTCATCGCTTTTAGAAGATCATTACAGGTTTCTTCCTCTTCTGCTATTTCAATGGCACAATTCAATGTTCCCGCTTTCTTCCTTACTATTCTCTTACTCAGCCCCCGATCTCCTATCGCTTTCAGGTATATCCCCAGTATAGTTCGCCTGTTGTCTTCGTTTTCAACTGGGTACGCCCGGTTGGCTAGTTCCCGGTACCTCCTATTAAATGTGATAATAGTTTCATTCCTTCTTTGACGGACGCCTTCAAGGTCGTACTTTATCCTTTCATTCTCATTCGATGACACGAAGTTCAAAGTAATATATTCCTTCAGTTCATCAAATGTTACGTCCTCCCTGGCTTTTCCTACTAGAAATCCATCAATGGCTCGTGACAACTGACCCCGGGCGGCCCTAGTTATTATGTAGGCTGGTATGCCCTCTAGTCGGCCATCATTCGCCACCCATGCCCTTCTCGTTTCATCAAGGAACGTCCTAACTTGCTCTGGTATCAGTCCATCACAGGGCTGAATTCGCTGTATGGTTTCTCTTATCTCCTGCCGATATACTCTTTCAGTTTCTCGCCGATTGCTGCTGTCCACTATGGTCCCAGCCATAGCTGTTCCCATTGCCTGCATTGCGGCCACCGTTTCCGGTCGCAACTCTGGTCTGATCGGTATGTCTATGGGGGGGGGGGAGGTAGTCCTGGGTCGGCTGGTCTACGTGCAGTGGCCATTTTCTTGTGGTTGACCTGTCTACTGGTAGTAGAGGCAAACTACTACTCGTTGTAGTCGGGGTTGCTCTGGGAAAGTAATGTCTGTCGTGACCTTTACCAGCGAATTGTCTCTATATTCGCGGTGCTGCGTCACCTTTGCACTTCCTGACTGTCTGGCCCCGTCGATAGAAACTTGTACCCGGTCAGCTACGTCTTTGAGTACTATATTCGTGGGTCGATCTACTTGTGCTTGTGCCATACGTTCTACGTACTTACAGTTTGTGTTTCCGTTAATTACTCTCAATCAACATCTGCTTATTTCTTCCTAGAAGTTCATACCTACTCCTGTTGGTCGTCCTGACCAATCCCCGTTCGCCTATCTCTCGATTTCACTTTGAAACACTATTCCTTTGGTTTCCCTGCCACAGAGTTTGATTCGATGCTCATTGATTATGACGTCATCTTGACCAATCAAACTCTGGGCTTCTCTTCTATGGAGATACCATCAAACAGGGCCAAAGCGGTGTTGGCCGGTTCTGATTTGATGCGATCTGTCAGCTAACTAACAACATTATGGTATGTGTTGTTGTAGCATGCCTTCCTACGATTGACATATAGTTGATATACACATTTGGATTGTGTTATGAATTCCTACAGGACGCTACCATGCCTCTGTCCTGTCCCTTGCCTATTTTGGATAAGCCTGTAGGAAGCGAACGTTAATAAGCACATGAGCTGTATGATCTCATTGCCAGCTGGTGCTGTTGTACTTGCTTAAGGGAGTCGGAATGCCGACCGTCAACAACTAATGTCAGTCTGTCACATATATTCCTATCGATTCCTATCGATTCTTTTCACTCGATTATTTACTAAACTACTGGCCGAAACGACTGCTGAACACTATAAAAGTGTGTGCCGATCCCAAAGCAACAACTTCCCTCTTCAACTATTGACAGATTCCACCAACTCAGAACCGTCGGTTCTACCTCAATATCTATCATTCCCAACTTACTAGCTTAATATTCTAGTTACAGTTTCGCATCAGTTTCGACATGGTTTCCACGAAACTGTGTTCAGCAGCACTGGTCGATGTCAACCAGTGCAGCGTCCCAATACGTACATACATGATACTATCATGCTACTCAGTTCCCTAGCTCACCTGGTATTTTCAAAGATGAATTTCACTTAGGTCTTACTCGTAAATATAAGATATCCAGCGGGGTCATGACTTCCCACAAGACGATCCTTTACCTACAACATGTTTGATGAGAAGTTGTGTAGTCAGTTACTATTGTTTCATGCATTTACTGGGTGTAATTTCTACCTCCAGGATTTTTGGCATCAAACAAACGGATCACTTTTCAGAAAATAGTGAAAGATGATTCAACATTGCAGTTCTGCACTGATGCATTCATTCTTCCAAACCCAACAGATGATACGTTTACGGACCTTGGCAGTCAAGTGATATCTGGCATGTTTGGTGGCAGCTACAATGAATGACTTTCATCCTTGCACTATAGCATCTTCAGTAAGAAAGTGGTTTCAGCTAAACCATTTGTAACAACTGTATGCCTTCCTCGTACTGCTTCTGCCACTGGAGTCCACTGCCAAAACTTTACTACCAGATCATGGTGTGGATTTGTAGAGAAAAAGACATGAATGTCTTGAATTGGGGTTGGATGCAGGGGGAAAATTGGTTGGTGCCAGTTACATCAAGACTGAATGGAGCCCCTCACAAACTTCTACAGATGATATGTTGCAATTGAATAACATGTTGCAAAATGCGGCGTTGCAGCTGTGGAGGATACATACTGCCTGTGAAATATGTCAAACTGAATCTTGTGACAATCCGAACAACAACCAGCCTATTAAAGAAGTGTTTGACAATGATGATTGATGTGAAGAAAACTGGTCTTATTGGACTCTTTAGCTCTTCCCACCCCAAAGAAACCCTGCCAGGTAGACAACAGCTTTGCCTAGAATTGACACCATCTTAATTTTCTCTTTTACCAAATAACCCACCCACCCACCAACCCACTCACTCACTCACTCACTCGCCCCATCTCTCCCTCTCTATCTCCCTCCCTCCCGCCCGCCCTCACTCCCTCCAACCCTACCCTGCCAATGATATATCATCGCTGTCATCAAAAGATGGTAGATGATATCCTTTTCAGGTATCGTGGATACTTATTAATGTGCAGAGAAATAACTGATATTGCTCGCAGCAAATTTAATAGGCTATAAAATTATGAGCGCAAACGCCGCACAAAGAAAATCAATTACTCACGTTTAGACCATTCTAGGCTTACACCATGCTATCGTTAACATGCTTTAGAAGTCAATGAACGAGGCATGTGTGACCACTTTGACAGACTCTCGCTGAATTATATTGTTGTTTTAAAGAGTAACGGAGAACAGCAAATACCTTTCCAAATTAAGCTTCAGTTATGGCGCTAAATGGAAGGAAACTACCAGATGATGCGGAGGCCCAGATCCGAGCTAACATATCATAGTTCTTAAGAACTATATACAGGGCTATTTTCCACTAGATATCAGAACATAGGTGGGGGTGGGGGTAAATGGCTGTAAATAGCTCTGTTACACTTCAGGACGAGTGTGATGAAATGACAGTAATAAGTGATAATGACACTATTCAATGAAGAAAGACGCTTCTACAAATAATGAGACCTGCTTTAATAATTTCAAACTTACCGACTGGTGAAACTGATAAACTTTAATTTAACTGTCTATATAATTAAACAAATACTCGTGCTATAATGCTATTGCTTTGAAACTTTGTTTATCGTGATTCAGAATGAAAACTAGACACATTTTAGTATGTATATGAAATGTGTCTAGTTTTCATTCTGAATCACGATAAACAAAGTTTCAAAGCAATATCATTATAGCACGAGTATTTTTGGAATGATTTGATTGAATGCTGTTGCTTGCAATAGCAGAACCTTTCATTCTGATTTCATAATAATCATGCAATTTTCAAAATATCACCAGAGAATGAAAGCAGATTATAATTTTTTTATTTAATTTTAATACATAAATTTCTCTTCTTAATTTCGTAACAAGTAATTTAATTTGTTGAATTTATAATTGTACTTTAGAATTTTGGTAATTACATATATACCAACTAGCGCTAGACAAACTTGATGCCTGTAACCGCAATCACCTACCATCACTGGACACCTCACCTATCATCACTGGACACCGATGGCCAGGCGTCTTAATTTCCAACAAGATGCGTAATTAATCGGCGCTGTCTGTAAAAGTCGCCCGGCAAAGATAGTTTTGTTTGGCCATGTGCTAAGGATGCCAGAAGACACCAGCACAGAGAGCCTTGGGAATTCGCCCTACTGGGAACCAGCAAATATAAGGCCAGGAGAGGACGTCATTGCATATAGATCTGTTAGGCTGCGAGGCGACAGCAAGAAAGCAAGACTCGGTACATTCAGATCAAGAATGAAGGACCTGACGAAACTAAAGATTTCAGCTGAGGACAGAGTTGTCAAAGCGAAGACGCACTGATTGCAACTGTAGGATGTATCCCACTGCAGCCCTAGAATACAGTAATCATACATACATATACAAACCAGCTAAAAGATGTGCATGGATTCAGAGAATGAGTAAGCAATCGAAACAGTGAGAGACATCGCTAGAGATAGATAGAGAGTAAAATAGATAGTGAGACAGACAGACAGGGACACAGAAGTAGATAGCTAGAACAGGGCACTAATAGATTGTATAGACAGTTAAATTAAAGTTTATCAATTTCACCAGTCGGTAAGTTTGAAATTATTAACGCAGTTCTTATTATTTGTGGAAGCGTCTTTATTTATTGAATAGTGCCATTATCACTTATTGCTGTCATTTCATCACACTCGTCCTGAAGTGTAACATAGCTATTTACATCCATCTACCCCCACCCCCACCTATGTTCTGATATCTAGTGGAAAATAGCCCTGTATATAGTTCTTAAGAACTATGATATGTTAGCTCGGATCTGGGCCTCCGCATCATCTGGTAGTTTCCTTCCATTTAGCGCCATAACTGAAGCTTAATTTGGAAAGGTATTTGCTGTTCTCCGTTACTCTTTAAAGCAACAAAATCATTCAGCGAGAGTCTGTCAAAGTGGTCACACATGCCTCGTTCATTGACTTCTAAAGCATGTCAACGATAGCATGGTGTAAGCCTAGAATGGTCTAAACGTGAGTAATTGATTTTCTTTGCTCGGTGTTTGCGCTCATAATTTTATAGCCTATTTAATTCTCTGCGAGCAATATCAGTTATTTCTCCGCACATTAATAAGTATCAACGATACCGGAAAAGGACATCATCTATCATCTTTTGATGACAGCGACGACAAATCATTGGCAGGGGAGGGTTGGAGGGAGTGAGGGCGGGCGGGAGGGAAGGAGATAGAGAGGGAGCGATGGGGCGAGTGAGTGAGTGAATGGGTGGGTGGGTCGGTGGGTGGGTGGGTGGGTGGGTGGGTGTGTGGGTGAGTGAGTGAGTGGGTGAGTGAGTGAATGAGTGAGTGAGTGACGGAGAGAGGGAGGGAGGGAGGGATTCGAGGGAGGAAGTAATTTGATAGTTATTATTTCCTCTCGGTCATATTGTAGTATGCAACAATAGGACCTAGGGGCCTGTATCGCAACACCTAGAACGTGGCCATTTCAACGAGAAAGATCATTCTGCTGGGCAGAATTCAACCAACTTTGGTATGTTAGTCACCCATATGAGTACGGCGTGCAAGAGTCTATTTACAATGGGTTCAGCTCCCAGGTGTAGGGGTGGGGTGAGATGGGAGGGGGGGGGCGTCCACGGGTCAAAAGGCCAAATCGAGTGCAATGCAACTCCTCCAAATCGGTTGGACGGAATTCAGCCAAATTTGGTATGTGAGTTACCCATAGCATTGCTGCGGGGTGCATGGGATGGGGATCAAAAGTTCAATAAATTTATTGTAATACAATTCCTCCTAAACCGTTGGACAAAACTCAACATAATTTGGTACGTAGTTACCCATAAGATTGTGGAGTGCAAGGGAACATTTACATTTGGCTCTGCCCTAGGGTTTAGGTCAGGTGGGTGGCCAACGGGAATGAACGTGGGGATTTGTGATGACGTGTCATCGACCGAGCGATCTAGTTATATGTCTCTGAGTATGGTAATAGGGAAGGTCAATCGATTCAATGATTCGATGGTGCGCAACCTCTGTGCGATTTCAAATGTTGGGCCCTATCTTGAGGCGGTATCTCCAGAGAGTCTGTCAGTTTCCTTATATCATGAATGAAGGGGAACTTCTGGTTTTAATTCCAGATCTTGGTCACCCAGAGGCAAGTCATTGTCACAGAACCGCAGGCAGTGGTGATGGATTTCATATGCAGAGGGGTTTGGGTTGGGGTTAGGTCAGGGTGATAGCTTCATAGGCTTTCTTGAGGACTGTTCTTTGCTCACATGCCATTTTCAGATAACGTGTTAACCATTGCTGTTTTCTGAACACAGATTTGTGAGATTTTTCCAACTTGGGTTTTCCATGTTAAACGCTGCTCAAAAGTAATTCTCGTATAGGCGTGCGTGCTCCGCTTTTCTATGTGTTGTCTATGGATTTGCAGATTGTGTCTTTACTGATCGGCTGAAGACAGTGTATGTGCTATTTTCTGTTCGCTGACAAAATCCATTTTCAACGCCAGTAATTGAGGTTGTGAACAAATGTTAGTCTTCTACCAAATCGTTGAACAGACAATCCGCCATGCATTGTTTGAGTTGCATTGGTAAAATCGACATCCTGCGAGAATCTGCTAAGATATTTAACATGTCTGAAAACTGTAATATTAATAGTTTATACCTCTTTACACACCAACACAAATATGTTCCAAGTCATCGTGCCTAGGATCATGCGTAGGCGATGTAAATTAAATCTGCCCTGGATGTCTATATATGCCACGAACCGTCGTATTGTCTGAACGTGTCAGAAGTGTCTGCCATGCACCCTGCTGACAAAGTGCTTCAGGGCTAAAACTACAGCCATCAATGCGATGGAATCGACGCGTTCCTGTGATTGTTCCAGGTTCCAAACGCCTGAAATCTTCTCTTTTCCCAGACAGAGGGAGAGACAGATGGAGAGACAGATCGAGAGACAGAGGGAGATACAGGGGAAAAGACAGAGAGAGAGAGAGACAGAAGGAGAGACAGAGGGACAGACCGAGGGACATACAGCTGTGACTATAATTCCACATATTCTTGGATTTCACTGCACGTTATTTCTGAGAAATTATTAACTTAAAGGACATTCTTGTGAATGGGACCTATATAACATGGACTCAATACTTCATCCAGGATGCTCTTAACTCTTACCACTCCGATGTCAATATTTTATCTGTTACTGTGTCAATAGCAAAGAAACTGGTGTACATTTTTCAACAATTTTGGTGAACATCTTCCACTAAATTTGTTGAAAAATGAACACCAGATCATCATTTAATTTAATTTGAAATTTTTTAATTTTGACATTAAAGTGATAATGGTTAACCAGCGCTTATGATTCGTGTCTATGTGTGCAGACCTATCTCACTCTCTCTGTGTAACCAGCGCTTATGATTCGTGTCTATGTGTGCAGGCCTATCTCACTCTCTCTGTGTAACCAGCGCTTATGATTCGTGTCTATGTGTGCAGGCCTATCTCACTCTCTCTGTGAAACCAGCGCTTATGATTCGTGTCTATGTGTGCAGGCCTATCTCACTCTCTCTGTGTAACCAGCGCTTATGACTCGTGTCTATGTGTGCAGGCCTATCTCACTCTCTCTGTGAAACCAGCGCTTATGATTCGTGTCTATGTGTGCAGGCCTATCTCACTCTCTCTGTGTAACCAGCGCTTATGATTCGTGTCTATGTGTGCAGGCCTATCTCACTCTCTCTGTGAAACCAGCACTTATGATTCGTGTCTATGTGTGCAGACCTATCTCACTCTCTCTGTGTAACCAGCGCTTATGATTCATGTCTATGTGTGCAGACCTATCTCACTCTCGCTGTGTAACCAGCGCTTATGATTCGTGTCTATGTGTGCAGGCCTATCTCACTCTCTCTGTGTAACCAGCGCTTATGATTCGTGTCTATGTGTGCAGGCCTATCTCACTCTCTCTGTGAAACCAGCGCTTATGATTCGTGTCTATGTGTGCAGGCCTATCTCACTCTCTCTGTGAAACCAGCGCTTATGATTCGTGTCTATGTGTGCAGGCCTATCTCACTCTCTCTGTGTAACCAGCGCTTATGATTCGTGTCTATGCGTGCAGGCCTATCTCACTCTCTCTGTGTAACCAGCGCTTATGATTCGTGTCTATGTGTGCAGGCCTATCTCACTCTCTCTGTGTAACCAGCGCTTATGATTCGTGTCTATGTGTGCAGGCCTATCTCACTCTCTCTGTGAAACCAGCGCTTATGATTCGTGTCTATGCGTGCAGGCCTATCTCACTCTCTCTGTGTAACCAGCGCTTATGATTCGTGTCTATGCGTGCAGGCCTATCTCACCCTCTCTGTGTAACCAGCGCTTATGATTCGTGTCTATGTGTGCAGGCCTATCTCACTCTCTCTGTGTAACCAGCGCTTATGATTCGTGTCTATGTGTGCAGGCCTATCTCACTCTCTCTGTGTAACCAGCGCTTATGATTCGTGTCTATGTGTGCAGGCCTATCTCACTCTCTCTGTGTAACCAGCGCTTATGATTCGTGTCTATGTGTGCAGGCCTATCTCACTCTCTCTGTGTAACCAGCGCTTATGATTCGTGTCTATGTGTGCAGGCCTATCTCACTCTCTCTGTGTAACCAGCGCTTATGATTCGTGTCTATGTGTGCAGGCCTATCTCACTCTCTCTGTGTAACCAGCGCTTATGATTCGTGTCTATGTGTGCAGGCCTATCTCACTCTCTCTGTGTAACCAGCGCTTATGATTCGTGTCTATGTGTGCAGGCCTATCTCACTCTCTCTGTGTAACCAGCGCTTATGATTCGTGTCTATGTGTGCAGGCCTATCTCACTCTCTCTGTGAAACCAGCGCTTATGATTCGTGTCTATGTGTGCAGGCCTATCTCACTCTCTCTGTGAAACCAGCGCTTATGATTCGTGTCTATGTGTGCAGGCCTATCTCACTCTCTCTGTGTAACCAGCGCTTATGATTCGTGTCTATGTGTGCAGGCCTATCTCACTCTCTCTCTGTGTAACCAGCGCTTATGATTCGTGTCTATGCGTGCAGGCCTATCTCACTCTCTCTGTGTAACCAGCGCTTATGATTCGTGTCTATGCGTGCAGGCCTATCTCACTCTCTCTGTGAAACCAGCGCTTATGATTCGTGTCTATGTGTGCAGGCCTATCTCACTCTCTCTGTGTAACCAGCGCTTATGATTCGTGTCTATGTATGCAGACCTATCTCACTCTCTCTGTGAAACCAGCGCTTATGATTCGTGTCTATGTGTGCAGGCCTATCTCACTCTCTCTGTGTAACCAGCGCTTATGATTCGTGTCTATGCGTGCAGGCCTATCTCACTCTCTCTGTGAAACCAGCGCTTATGATTCGTGTCTATGTGTGCAGACCTATCTCACTCTCTCTGTGTAACCAGCGCTTATGATTCGTGTCTATGTATGCAGACCTATCTCACTCTCTCTGTGAAACCAGCGCTTATGATTCGTGTCTATGTGTGCAGACCTATCTCACTCTCTCTGTGAAACCAGCGCTTATGATTCGTGTCTATGTGTGCAGACCTATCTCACTCTCTCTGTGTAACCAGCGCTTATGATTCGTGTCTATGTATGCAGGCCTATCTCACTCTCTCTCTCTGTGTAACCAGCGCTAATGATTCGTGTCTATGTGTGCAGGCCTATCTCACTCTCTCTGTGTAACCAGCGCTTATGATTCGTGTCTATGCATGCAGGCCTATCTCACTCTCTCTGTGTAACCAGCGCTTATGATTCGTGTCTATGTGTGCAGGCCTATCTCACTCTCTCTGTGAAACCAGCGCTTATGATTCGTGTCTATGTGTGCAGACCTATCTCACTCTCTCTGTGTAACCAGCGCTTATGATTCGTGTCTATGTATGCAGGCCTATCTCACTCTCTCTGTGAAACCAGCGCTTATGATTCGTGTCTATGTATGCAGACCTATCTCACTCTCTCTGTGTAACCAGCGCTTATGATTCGTGTCTATGTATGCAGGCCTATCTCACTCTCTCTGTGAAACCAGCGTTTATGATTCGTGTCTATGTGTGCAGGCCTATCTCACTCTCTCTGTGAAACCAGCGCTTATGATTCGTGTCTATGTGTGCAGGCCTATCTCACTCTCTCTGTGAAACCAGCGCTTATGATTCGTGTCTATGTGTGCAGGCCTATCTCACTCTCTCTGTGAAACCAGCGCTTATGATTCGTGTCTATGTGTGCAGGCCTATCTCACTCTCTCTGTGAAACCAGCGCTTATGATTCGTGTCTATGTGTGCAGGCCTATCTCACTCTCTCTGTGAAACCAGCGCTTGTGATTCGTGTCTATGTGTGCAGGCCTATCTCACTCTCTCTGTGTAACCAGCGCTTATGATTCGTGTCTATGTGTGCAGGCCTATCTCACTCTCTCTGTGAAACCAGCGCTTATGATTCGTGTCTATGTGTGCAGGCCTATCTCACTCTCTCTGTGAAACCAGCGCTTATGATTCGTGTCTATGTGTGCAGGCCTATCTCACTCTCTCTGTGTAACCAGCGCTTATGATTCGTGTCTATGTGTGCAGGCCTATCTCACTCTCTCTGTGAAACCAGCGCTTATGATTCGTGTCTATGTGTGCAGGCCTATCTCACTCTCTCTGTGAAACCAGCGCTTATGATTCGTGTCTATGTGTGCAGGCCTATCTCACTCTCTCTGTGTAACCAGCGCTTATGATTCGTGTCTATGTGTGCAGGCCTATCTCACTCTCTCTGTGTAACCAGCGCTTATGATTCGTGTCTATGCGTGCAGGCCTATCTCACTCTCTCTGTGTAACCAGCACTTATGATTCGTGTCTATGTGTGCAGGCCTATCTCACTCTCTCTGTGAAACCAGCGCTTATGATTCGTGTCTATGTGTGCAGGCGTATCTCACTCTCTCTGTGTAACCAGCGCTTATGATTCGTGTCTATGTGTGCAGGCCTAGCTCACTCTCTCTGTGTAACCAGCGCTTATGATTCGTGTCTATGTGTGCAGGCCTATCTCACTCTCTCTGTGTAACCAGCGCTTATGATTCGTGTCTATGTGTGCAGGCCTATCTCACTCTCTCTGTGAAACCAGCGCTTATGATTCGTGTCTATGTGTGCAGGCCTATCTCACTCTCTCTGTGAAACCAGCGCTTATGATTCGTGTCTATGTGTGCAGGCCTATCTCACTCTCTCTGTGTAACCAGCGCTTATGATTCGTGTCTATGTGTGCATGCCTATCTCACTTTCTCTGTGAAACCAGCGCTTATGATTCGTGTCTATGTGTGCATGCCTATCTCACTCTCTCTGTGAAACACATCTCATCCTACGAATAACGTATTATGCAGTTTACAGGAATACCTGTCTACACTCGTCCCTTTTATGGCATAGAGAAGTTATCAATAATGCATGCTATGTGGATAAATGCATTACAACAGTGAACTGTTTTGTGTATTTAGTGTCGCGATTGGAGGGCGCAGGTGTGTGAATTACTAGCCACGCCTGCTTGCAGTTTGTACCTGTTTCCAACAAATTAAAACATAATTTTCTTGAGATTTGCCAAAGACACAAGTCCAGGCTGCTTGTGAGGGAGATACACTCACGTCACCCTCACTTATCAGACGTACACATGCGTGTATTTATCCAAATGATAAATGACATTGTGAGTATCCTTTAAATTATGATTTATCGTTGCCACGTCTCAAAATCATCAATCAGTGAAAATAGCAGCATTTCCCCATTATTGCCTTGTTAAAGGAGAATTAACATTATCTTCTACACTCCATTCAAATGTGCTATAGTATGACATGATTAAACTATACAGGGTAGTTTATGTTTTCATCATACGGTCAAAGAAGGAAATCCCGGCTTTAATAGCTGCATGCTTATACATTTCTCTAATATGAAAGCTGTAATGATTCACTTTTAAACCACTAAGAAACAGCTTAGGCTGTCTGTGTTTGTATACACACTCAACCACATAGGTTTAATCTAACAATATAGGTGCAATCTAGCAATATAGGTGCAATCTAGCAATATAGGCGCAATCTAGCAATATATGTACAATCTGGCAATATAGGTGCAATCTGGTAACATAGGTGCAATCTAGCAATACAGATTCAATCTGACAATATAGGTGCAATCTAGCAATGTAGGTGCAATCTGGAAATATAGGCACAATTCGGCAATATAAGTACAATCTGGCAATATAGGTGAAATCTGGTAATATAGGTGCAACCTGGTAATATAGGTGCAATCTAGCAATATATGTACACTCCGGCAATATAGGCGCAATCTGGCAATATAAGCACAATCTAGCAATATAGGTACAATCTGGCAAAATATGTGCAATCGGGGAATATAGGTGCAATCTGGCAATATAGGTGTAATCTGGCAATATTGGCGCAATCTGGCAATATAGGCGCAATCTATCAATAGGTATACATGCGCAATCTCGCAATATAGGGGCAATCTAGCAATATAGGTACAATCCAGTAAAATAGGCGCATTCTGACAATATAGGTATAATCTGGCAATATAGGTAAAATCTGGCAATATATGTGCAATCTGACAATATAGGAGCAATCAGGAAATATAGGTGCAGTCTGGCAATATAGGCGCAAGCTATCAATAGGCATATATGCGCAATCTAGCAATAAAGGCGCAATCTAGCAATATAGGCACAATCCAGCAATATAGATTCAATCTAGTAATATAGCTGCAATCTGACAATATATGTACAATCTGGCAATATAGGTATAATCTGGCAATATAGGTGCAAGTAGATTGACAGAGTGGTGTTAAAGCAGCCATACAGACTAAAGTTAAATATCTTAATCTAAATTGATAGGAAGTTGTTGTTGCTTTAGACAGCAGCAGCTTACAGTCCAAATATTTTCAAAAATCTCCAGCATGATAGATATTAGATAATAAAGAATGTAATGATTCTGCCCCTATATAACGTCACACATTATCACTTGAATGGCGGCGACCACAGTTTAAAATTAAACGATGCTACAAAGCTAATAATGATGGTACAGAATAAGGAGCGCACCGGTTAGTGAATGGTATGGAATCTATATATGACGATTTATCAGTACAACGCCACATATGAGATGAGATATTCCCCTTTTAATAACAATATCTTATGGAAAACACAAAATTGATTAATATATTCTGTCCATATACTAAACACAATATTGATCACTATTCTGTACATATACTAAACACAATAATGATCACTATTCTGTAAATATACTAAGCACAATATTGATCACTATTCTGTACATACACTAAGCACAATATTGATCACTATTCTGTACATACACTAAGCATAAAATTGATCACTATTCTGTACATATACTAAGCACAATATTGATCACTATTCTGTACATACACTAAGCACAATATTGATCACTATTCTGTACATACACTAAGCACAATATTGATCACTATTCTGTACATACACTAAGCATAATATTGATCACTATTCTGTACATATACTAAGCACAATATTGATCACTATTCTGTACATACACTAAGCACAATATTGATAACTTTTCTGTACATATACTACGCACAATATTGATCACTATTCTGTACATACACTAAGCACAATATTGATCACTATTCTGTACATACACTAAGCACAATATTGATCACTATTCTGTAAATATACTAAGCACAATATTGATCACTTTTCTGTACATATACTAAACACAATATTGATCACTTTTCTGTACATATACTAAACACAATATTGATCACTATTCTGTAAATATACTAAGCACAAAATTGATCACTTTTCTGTACATATACTAAGCACAATGTTGATCACTATTCTGTAAATACACTAAGCACAATATTGATCACTATTCTGTAAATACACTAAGCACAATATTGATAACTTTTCTGTACATATACTAAACACAATATTGATCACTATTCTGTACATACACTAAGCACAATATTGATAACTTTTCTGTACATATACTACGCACAATATTGATCACTATTCTGTACATACACTAAGCACAATATTGATCACTATTCTGTACATACACTAAGCACAATATTGATCACTATTCTGTACATACACTAAGCACAATATTGATCACTATTCTGTCGATATTAGTACTGGTTCTGGATTACCCCTCTTATGTTAACGGCGCCTTAAAGCGCTCAAAATGCTACTTTTATCGATTAACCTTATAATGGATCAAGATTTTTCAAGAAAATTCAAATTTTTGCCCGGTGAATGACCATTTGCTGGCCAAAAGAACGCGGTTTTTGTACTGGAATTTAGGAAAATAGTTTTTAAGAGCGTGTTTTAGCCGGCTTGACGTTTAAAGTGTCACGTAAAATCAAAATATTCGCTTGGGCAGTGTCAAGTTGCAGGCCAAGAGAAGACTATTTTTTTGTTGAAATTTTACCATGGGAATAACTGGCCCGTGTACCGAGGCAGTCATTTCAGTGGTAAATCTTCAAAAATAGTCTCGCCTTGGCCTGCACATGGACATTCCTCAACAAGCACTGCAGAGGCTCTGTTTAAAGATTGACAGGTTGAGATGACACAAGAGGTGGTTAACCTCCGCCACACAGCCTATCATAGGATGACAATGATCAATAACGCACGCCACTTGTATTGCTGGGTTCTGTGAAATTAATTCTAAGATGTATATAAAATGGTAACAGTCGACATGCCAGAATGGCATAAACTGTGCTTTTCTGTTGAAATACCGTATGAGGTATGGCACTCTACGCGATCTTTCAGTCTCCCAGTCAGTTGATTAATCGGACGTGCCGCGACCAAGGTGACATCGCCGATATCGAGAAGACATGATATAATGAAATCGGTCGTCTTAAACACAGATCTATCTCCAGCCTTCTCTGTATATTTGATTTAATGAATTGGGGGAGACATTTCGCCAAACGTTCATCACGAATTGCGAGACACGATGAAACTAAATTAATAAATATATCTTGAAATGTCATAAGCTATGCGAGGTCTTATTAACAATACACTGTAATGCGATTTAATACAATAAAATGCCATACATCGTTTTGTCCGCGCGCGCGCACGCACGCACGCACGCACGCACGCACGCACGCACGCACGCACGCACGCACGCACGCACGCACGCACGCCCGCACACTAAATAACGGTGACGTACATAGCGATACATAGCTGTAGCTACTAGCTACAGCGCTGATCACACTCTCAAAGACGGACATTCAGAGTTCAGTATTTTCTCGCCCGATATCGTTAATATAAGAATCTCATACTTTTGACAAAATCTTTATTTTTTGTTTCCAATGAACCTTTCCAGTTTTAGCTATGCCCCGCCCATCTCTATCTAAGCTCCACCCACACCACGCTTGTGTTGGGATCGATCGATCTCTGAACTCACTGACTATCAATTTCCAGAAAATCATGCAGTCAAATTAGTTTCAAAATATACAGCACCCAGTCAAATTAGTTTCAAAATATTCAAAGGCTTAACTGTATTGTTTTATGGAAATTGATAGTCAGAGAGATGGGAGGGGCATCGCTAAAACTGCAAAGGTTAACTTGAATGCTATGGTGAGCGTTGTAGCCTGCAGGGGTACAGGCTGCTCCGAAAAATCATCCTATACGTCGGCACCGCAGGTACACGGCGCGTCCGTCAGATGATGCAGGTTAGCTAGCCTCGTGGATACGGAAGGATCATCGCGTCTCTCTGGACTCCTCAAAGACCGACTTCTATAGTCGGTGGAACAATCACGTTTCAGTGGGGTCGTGCAACCATTGTCGCGGAAGTTGAACCATCGTTTCATCCTGACTGTTAGTGTTACCGGTGTGTCTGTTCATAATTATAAATTTAGAGGTCATACACGAAAAAATATATATTAGAGTCAAACAATCGTACTTGTTTGCTGCTAAATTAGTTACGTATGTAAGATCGGTATGGTGTTGTCTATTTTGATCCTCGCCAGAGGTACCTCACCGATCTCTGATCTGTATAATTTGTGTTTCTGCGGGCCTTCTTGATAGAACCTACTCTAACAGTTTGTTTTTAGTCCTAAAAGTTCCAAGTTTAGGCCGCAAGTGGCTTTGTGTTTACTTATCTTTAACAGAGAGGTCTGCCTGGCAAGAATGATCGGTGCTCACTACGGGCACCACCACGGAGCCTCCTCCCTCAGACCGACAGCGTGCAAACATGTCGTCTAGTGATAGTTTCAGAATCAAGTAATGATCCCTCTGCATACCGCAGCACGACCACGAATAACAACACGGGGACAAGTCACATTACACAACCTTATTAGAAAGCACTTATCTATTTACGGTGGGGAGAAAGAAACAGATATCCAACTATGGTGACCTTCCTGTGAAGGCGTGGAGGGATCGAAGGCCGCACACAGTCACCGTGGAGTTAGATGGCGATCTGTGTCTTTCTCCGTCACCTAGCGTTTCGAGAGCGGACGATGTGAGATCCGCTCCCTGGAGATAATGTTTATCTGCTTTAGGATTACGGAAGTTGCCCAAAAGAATGCACTGCTGGGTCAGGCTAACATAATTATATTTTCGCAGTGATTCCTACTTTGGCAAAAAAGCTTAGCTAACAGGTATCCAAAGATACAGAGGGGATGTAGGCGGTCATCGACACTTTGATTCTGACCGCCAAGAAACCCCAATAGTTTGTTAGATCAGTCCTAACCAACGTGGCGGAGGGAATCCATACAATTATTAGGCCAGGTGGCCGGAGAAGCGTAGGAAGAGACCACTACTCATTATATAGAATTTAGGAGGCCTTATGGTAGGTGGCCAATTTATACAAACTTGCCGGTGCGCAGTGTGTGACGGATCCGCAGCTCCCGGAAAAGAGGCTTTACACAAAGGTGTCTCCTTTAGAATAGTCGTCCCTAGCTACTTTTAAACCTATCCTATCGAGCTATCATAGTTAGGTTTAGTGGCCGCATGCCATGTTCACTAGTGAGAACATGAACAGCGACCTCAGTGAAAAATTGTTGCTGTAGGGGAGAAACAAGGTCGTGTGTTTGTTGTTGTCGTATAGTGTAACATAAGCAAAATGCGGTCCAAGTATTTTTGCAGAATATAAATAACTAAACAAACGGTTTTAACTTGGATGGTTACCGCCATATTACAAAACTATACAATACAGTAAAATAACGAGGTCACAACCGACATTGCGGTACCTGTTAGTCATCAGCACTTAAATAAAATAAATATATACAATAAAATACAAATAAAGGTCACTTCCGACCTTGCGGTACCTAAAAGCAGTCGGTGCCTACTAGAAAAATGGCTAAACAATATTATTACGAAGTACCCATTAGTCATCGGTACAAAAACGTACCATAATGTGACTGTAGTTAAAACGTTGCATGAATGGGTCGCGAGCTGACACGATTCTGTAGTCGCTGCTCGGTGGTTAGCCACAGACGATCTAACTGATGCAGCTGATACTCAGGAATGGTGAAGAAGAACTCACGTTAGATGGCTAGTAGATAGTCATGTACTGAACACACAGTTAAGGAATTATGCGGTTGTAGAAAGTTTCGTACTAAAGCGGATTTTAAGCTGCCCCTTATATTACTGAAGGGCTACGGTGAAAGTTATATTGATACATGATACATCTTATGGGGCACAAGACGATATACACCGCATAGCTCGTGCAGTGAATAAAGCAATGTCCTTATCCGGACTCTGGCCAAAAGCATTAATTGGAAGCACTAGACATGTGCGGAGTTTGTCCAACCACATCTTTAGCGTGGTATGGCAGATCTGGCGAGATATCATCAAACACCACCGTTCTACATACTGGTTAGGATGTTACATGACGGCCAAAAGGCTGCACAGCAGAGAAGGTCCCTCTGAGATGGGTTGGATTTGCGGAAAACGTCTTTTAATTTATGTTTTTGCCCCCGGTGATATCTACTGGGAGCATACAAAAACTTCTTGCAGTGCGGTGCGTGTGCTCCAGAGACTAGAGCTCAAAACCGAATGGCACTGTTACGGATTATGGGCCTCTGGTGCTAACACTAAGCGGTACTATGCGTCTTTCTTCTCTTGCGATCACATCACCAACTGTTTGTCGATTGGGATTCTGGAACTCCTTTTATACTAAATGGTGACGTCACGACAGGACGTCTCGACCAGTCGGCGTGTGCGTCATAACAAGGTATGGTTATCTGCCCACGTGCTCTGCTGGCCGTCACCCTACCAAGCACATGCGCTATGGCGATGTTTATTCCAAATGGGAGCTCAAAATATTGGATGAATATTCTCTGATATCTCAGCCATTTCTGAACCGATTTAGATTCTGTAAACAGTTTTAGAATCCGCGTTCGATTCTGGTAGTGATTCTTATCAAGAAACGCCAGGATTCCATGTATCTAGGAAATTACGGGCACAGGCCCGAAATATTCACAAGATGCCATTCTCGCCACACGCTAACGCGCATATGCAGGCTATCTCTCATGGCCACGCATGCACACCGGGTCATCTCACAGACTGTTATTCTGAGCCTCTCTTATATGGCTTATTTACGCTTATCGTTCTACCCATGGGGGCGAGCTTGGAACGTCCCAGGTCCGGCCGATCCGTACCCAGATGAATTGGGATGGTTTGTACCTGACCGGTCGATCCACGCTACAGCATTGTGTGGGTGGGCATTCTTTAGATCATTCATATGAGGCCTTTGTGTCATTAGCACTGATAATGGATGAATACAGCCTTAGCTATGTCCAGCCCATCTCTAGCTAAGCTCAGCCCACGATTCGCCCGTGTTGGAATCGATCGAACCCTAAACTTTCTGAATATCAATTTCCAGGAAACTATACATGCAGGCAAGTTGTTGAATGTTTTGAAACTAATATGACTGGATAGTGTTGCTTCCTATGACATTAGCTGCACCCAGTCAAAATAGTTTCAAAATATTCAACAGAATGTTAATTAAACTAGAACACATTTACTGAAGTAACTGTAAATCTTCGATGATTGGGCATTAAGGAGTATTATAAGCTCTCTTCTCATATGATCATTGAACATGTCTGATGCTGATCTGATAAAAAGTCTAAGTGTTGTCGCAGTTCAAAAATCCATAGTTGAAATTACCATAGTTTTACACAGGTATGGAAAAGCTGATTTCTTGAAAACCGATAGCCTTGATCCTAAAGTATAAAATAATGTGTCCTCATTTTCTAGAGTGGAATTTTTACCAAAATCAAGGAAAATGCCATCAAATGTCAAATAAAGGAGAAATTAATGAAGTAAATGTAAAGGGAGGCAAGTCATACAAAAAATTGACCAAATTTTTGTTTTTTGCATGAATTAACTCCCTTTATCTGTTGAAGTTGATTGTGTCAGTTCAATATGATGAATTTCGATTCTTATGATGGTTTGAAAGTGACCCGTCCAAGATCAAGGTTAATCAGGGGTCAAAGTGACCAATTTTAGGGTTTGGCATGAATTACCTCCCTTTACCTGTTGGAGTTGATTGGGGCAATTGCATCTGATGAATTTCGATTGTTTCTGACTTCCTGGGCCAAACAAAATTCATTAATTTCTCCTTTATTTGACATTTGATGGAATTTTCCTTGATTTTGGGTCAGATGTGTGACTACAGATTCTGGAAGGATGTTAAGTGTCAACATGATCTGCAGAAACCTTAAGGGGAGTTGCCATCAAAATATCACTCTCATACATTTTCTTTGAGGCCTTTTGGGCATGGATAAGTCATTTCGGAAATTATTCACTGGATCCAAAAGAAAAATAAAAACATCCCAGGCCCTAAGGTGTACTGAAAGTGTCTCAAGTTTGGAGGCTAGAAATCGCAAATGGTACTCAATGGACCAGAAAAATATATGTGCGTGCGTGCATGCGTGCGTGCGTGCGTGTGTGTGTGTGTGTGTCAGATGCGGGTTAACAGATGCTACAGGTCTGTTAAGTTTCTCCATGATCTGCAAGAAACTCTAAGACGAGTTGCTGTCCAAATAGCGCCCCCTTACATTTCCAATTGGACTTTTTGGACAAGAACACGTGGAATTCTCGGGAACCAAACACCAGATCCAATTTCTGTAGATGATCTATACATGCCTGGTGCATACTAGAAATGTACCAAGCTTAGACATGATATTTCCAAAACTGGGTCATTTATCATCAAATCAATTTCCAATACATTCCCTATTGACATATTTGTCTATGATACAACAATCTCAATATCTCATGAAGCGTTCGCTGTCAGAATATTGCTCCCATACATTTCCTATGGGACTTTTTGCCCGCGGAAATGCGGATATATTGGAAACCCTACACCAGATCGAGAAGAAAAGTAAAAGCAAACTAGATCCGAAGGGGTACTACAAGTTGACCAAGGTTGAATTTGATCAGATCACAACTGTAGGAGGAGATAGTTTGCGAAAATCCTTGAGAATAATAATAATAATAATAATAATAAAAATAATAATAATAATAATAATAATAATAATAATAATAATAATAATAATAATAATAAAGATCCTGAGAAAAAACAGTAATCTGCGATAGATCGCAGATTAATAATAAAGACATACAATTCGTGACGGACTATTAAGCGTTTGACGGACTTAATTTGGTCATTCATGACGTAATTGAGTATGAAGCCAGCGTACATGTGACGAGTGGAGGACCATATGATTGATCGATAGACCGGATTCATCCATTACTTTCTGTGATTCAGCATCTTATTTATGTGCGCCATCCATGTGTGCGTGGAAGATTTATTTCTGTCCGTATATACAGAGCTCCACCCATTCCTACTTGAAGTTAGTCACGTGACCTCCAGTTACGTCAGATTCCACGTACGTATACGTGAAAAATCGTTCCTGGAGCGATTCTTGATGGACACGCACACACATACAAAAACGCATACGGACACATGCGTGTTGTCATATTGTTTTCCTATGATTTCGATTTTATACGCATGCGCATTACGCGCGCTTTATCGTCAACAAATCCTCTTTCCCTCTGGAAATATGCCGTATTCCGCTCACATTAATAAGCAGTTGTCAGAGAATTAATTGGCATAGCAACCCCATCTCTCGAGAATATTCACCTAAAGGCTGATGCTCTGATGCCCCGCCAATTCATATGCTTAGGCTTAGGCTTACTTATCTAAAATGTACATGTAGCTGATCTTTGGACCAGCTAGTCCGCCACGTGGCGTAATCATCTCCAGCACTGGCCAGTACGGACGGACGGACCAATCGACCGATGGACCAACCGACACAAATAAGGTTGCGAAATAAATTCAGCGTTAGTCATGTCATCACATACCGACATGTTTCCTTAGGTCGTTAGTTCAGCGAAACTTCAGTCATTGGCACCGGGATCCGGGCTGTACTAAAAACCCAAGAGGAGAGGTCATAATGATTGAGTTCATTTCATCAACTTATTTGCACCCATAAATATACGGTGATCCGTATAACGTCACATTCATTGCTATTATAAATAAACCCACACGCACAAGGCAAGGCACCTGCTCCTCAAATTCAAATATTATACAATCACAATCACGAGGCGGTAACCATTTCCGGCTGAAATTTAGAGAAGAAAATGTCAATCTCTCCATGGATATTCATTGGCAGACCAAGAGAAGTTTATTTGTTTTAATTTGCCATTGACATAACGAACTCGGTTGATTCAGTTATCGAGCCAGTCATTGGTATGCAAATACACATTTCTCAAAGCTACTGCAAAAGTTGCCATAATTCACCTTTCCATTTTTAGCTATGCCCCGCCCATCACTAGCTAAGATCCACCCACACCTCGCCGTGTTGGGATTGATCGATCCCCCAAATGCCCTAGCTATCAATTTCCTGAAAACTATACAGGGAAGCTGTTGAATATTTTGTAACTAATTTGACTGGGTGCTGTTGCTGCCTATGGCAGCAACAGCGCCCAGTCAAATTAGTTTCAAAATATTCAACAGAATATTTATTAAATGGTAAAAGCAAACAATGTGTACAACAACGCATGGACGTCTTCAAATATGCGTTCGTGACGTACTTATCGACGTCATTCATGACGTCATTCATTATGATGTCATTGTACACATCACGCAGTTCATTATGACGTCATATGATGGGTGGGTACTCTGGAAAGGTGAATTACGCCAATGCTATTAATATCGCAAATTATGTCTATCCCCTGAGCTCTATCCTCTTAGTTTGCCCTTAATATTGCAAATTAACTCGATTCCCGGAGCTCTGTCGCGCTACGCTGGGAGCAAGAAGATAAATACATCGATCGTCAGGAAGACATGAGTCCATAAAATAAAACTGCGCATCTGTGACAGATAATCACACAGCGGTAGTTAGAGTCAGCTACAGGCTCTGTAGCTTTAGATTCACTCCGGGAACTTACATGATAAGATGCTATGATTGCATCCAGGTGTAACTGACAAACAACCGAGACATCTACAATGTATGTTGGAGTAGTCCCACCTCCAGGTGGTGGTGGTGGGGGGGGCGTGGGTGGGGGGCGTGGGGCGTGGTGTGGTGGGGTGGTGGCGGTGGGTCGGGTGTGTGTGTGGGTGGGTGGTGGTGGTGGTCCAGTGGCCCTCCACTCGGACATGTTGAAGCCTAAATACTCTCAGAAGGCACCTATCCCGCCTTCCTGGGTGTAACTACAGAATTTCCGAAGTATTTAAGTCTGATCACGAAACACCGTTGTCCGGCCTGTGCGCCAGCCAGCAGAGTCCAATGCTCTCTGACTTGGCGCATTCCCTAGAGTTATCCGGCCTGTGCGCCAGCCAGCAGAGTCCAATGCTCTCTGACCTGGCGCATTCCCTAGAGTTATCCGGCCTGTGCGCCAGCCAGCAGAGTCCAATGCTCTCTGACCTGGCGCATTCCCTAGAGTTATCCGGCCTGTGCGCCAGCCAGCAGAGTCCAATGCTCTCTGACCTGGCGCATGCCCTGGATTTGGAAGAACATACCCATTGACCATCACACAGATAGCGGACCTGTATTGCACGGTTTGTACAGAGTTGGAGATTATGTTGTGTGACCATCCATGACACGTGATGGCTTTGCAAGTATTTGCGACAACAAGTATTGAGTTTGTTCAAGAGGGCCTTTGAACGTGACCGGCGCTCGCTGTCTCATAACACTGTAGAGACACATCCGAAAATGCGTCATAAAGTGGTCAGTAGTTTAAATTGAAAGGAGAATTTTATAAAATATTGCGAGTGCATCAATTTTGAAAACACCGTTGCTCGTGCTAATTTGCCCAATTTGATGTGTCTTATCAACATTAGCATAACGAATTGGCAACGTTTAGATGAATGCTTACAGACGCACAGATACTTGATAAAGCCATTGCCAGCCCTGTCATGATCACATATATCTAATGTTGTCAAATATCTAATGTTGTCAAATATCTAATGTTGTCAAAAATCTAATGTTGTCAAATGAATTGAATGAATCACGAAGATAATTCATGATGCACCCAGCAGCTTAGTGGACATCCAACCCCACATAATGTGAATTACATGGAATAAGTGCTCGTTTGTTCTAGAAACACAAGACAGTTTTGTTGTTTATTGGCTGTGCCCACACTCACCTATGTACGCTTTGTGCTTACACAATCATACGGCCACATGAACACATAATTAAATTCGTTAAAACAATCACACCTGTTGGTTTTATTCAGTACCTATTAACTCTCGCGCACCATCATTTGTATATTCATCCATAGACCATTGTCTGTGTCACGAAGCGTGTTTGCGTAGTTGAGAGCATCTGGGCCTTACAGTACATGCACGTGATACATCTATTGGTGGTTGCATTAATTCTAGGTTCTAAAAGTAATTTGCTCATGAAGAATTAAAACATATTCACAATAAGTGAAAACCATGAAGATACGTGTTTGTTCTGTTCTGCGCATAGAAAGCAAGTTGTGAGGTTCTTGTAGCTAATGAGATAATGATGTAACTGTTTGCCAGAACGTGTCTGCTACACGCTGAATGGTGCTGAGATAATGATGTAACTGTTTGCCAGAACGTGTCTGCTACACGCTGAATGGCGCTGAGATAATGATGTAACTGTTTGCCAGAACGTGTCTGCTACACGCTGAATGGTGCTGAGATAATGATGTAACTGTTTGCCAGAACGTGTCTGCTACACGCTGAATGGTGCTGAGATAATGATGTAACTGTTTGCCAGAACGTGTCTGCTACACGCTGAATGGCGCTGGGATAATGATGTAACTGTTTGCCAGAACGTGTCTGCTACACGCTGATTGGCGCTGAGATAATGATGTAACTGTTTGCCAGAACGTGTCTGCTACACGCTGAATGGCGCTGGGATAATGATGTAACTGTTTGCCAGAACGTGTCTGCTACACGCTGAATGGCGCTGAGATAATGATGTAACTGTTTGCCAGAACGTGTCTGCTACACGCTGAATGGCGCTGAGATAATGATGTAACTGTTTGCCAGAACGTGTCTGCTACACGCTGAATGGCGCTGAGATAATGATGTAACTGTTTGCCAGAACGTGTCTGCTACACGCTGAATGGTGCTGAGATAATGATGTAACTGTTTGCCAGAACGTGTCTGCTACACGCTGAATGGCGCTGGGATAATGATGTAACTGTTTGCCAGAACGTGTCTGCTACACGCTGAATGGCGCTGAGATAATGATGTAACTGTTTGCCAGAACGTGTCTGCTACACGCTGAATGGCGCTGAGATAATGATGTAACTGTTTGCCAGAACGTGTTTGATACACGTTGAATGGTGCAGAGAAAGTGATGTAACTGTTTGCCAGAACGTGTCTGCTATACAATGAATGGCGCTGAGATAATGATGTAACTATTTACCAGAACGTGTCTGCTACACGCTGAATGGCGCTGAGATAATGATGTAACTGTTTGCCAGAACGTGTTTGATACACGCTGATTGGTGCTGAGATAATGATGTAACTGTTTGCCAGAACGTGTCTGATACACACTGAATGGTGCTGAGATAATGATGTAACTGTTTGCCAGAACGTGTCTTCCATGGACAGTGAAGACTGGCCTAGACTGCCTTATAGTGATGCTTAGACACCATGCAGGTTAATACTGCCTTATAGTGATGCTTAGACACCATGCAGGTTAATACTGCCTTATAGTGATGCTTATACACCATGCAGGTTAATACTGCCTTATAGTGATGCTTAGACACCATGCAGGTTAATACTGCCTTATAGTGATGCTTAGACACCATGCAGGTTAATACTGCTTTACAGTGATGCTTAGACACCATGCAGGTTAATACTGCCTTACAGTGATGCTTAGACACCATGCAGGATAAAACTGCCTTACAGTGATCCTTAGACGCCATGCAGGTTAATACTGCCTTACTGTGATGCTTAGACACCATGCAGGTTAATACTGCCTTATAGTGATGCTTAGACACCATGCAGGTTAATACTGCCTTATAGTGATGTTTAGACACCATGCAGGTTAATACTGCCTTACAGTGATGCTTAGACACCATGCAGGTTAATACTGCCTTATAGCGATGCTTAGACACCATGCAGGTTAATACTGCCTTATAGTGATCCTTAGACACCATGCAGGTTAATACTGCCTTACAGTGATGCTTAGACACCATGCAGGTTAATACTGCCTTACAGTGATGCTTAGACACCATGCATGATAATACTGCCTTACTGTGATGCTTAGACACCATGCAGGTTAATACTGCCTTATAGTGATGCTTAGACACCATGCAGGTTAATACTGCCTTATAGTGATGCTTAGACACCATGCAGGTTAATACTGCTTTACAGTGATGCTTAGACACCATGCAGGTTAATACTGCCTTACAGTGATGCTTAGACACCATGCAGGATAAAACTGCCTTACAGTGATCCTTAGACGCCATGCAGGTTAATACTGCCTTATAGTGATGCTTAGACACCATGCAGGTTAATACTGCTTTACAGTGATGCTTAGACACCATGCAGGTTAATACTGCCTTATAGTGATGTTTAGACACCATGCAGGTTAATACTGCCTTACAGTGATGCTTAGACACCATGCAGGTTAATACTGCCTTATAGCGATGCTTAGACACCATGCAGGTTAATACTGCCTTAGAGTGATCCTTAGACACCATGCAGGTTAATACTGCCTGACAGTGATGCTTAGACACCATGCAGGTTAATACTGCCTTACAGTGATGCTTAGACACCATGCATGATAATACTGCCTTACTGTGATGCTTAGACACAATGCAGGTTAATACTGCCTTATAGTGATGCTTAGACACCATGCAGGTTAATACTGCCTTATAGTGATGCTTAGACACCATGCAGGTTAATACGGCCTTATAGTGATCCTTAGACACCATGCAAGATAAAACTGCCTTACAGTGATTGCTTAGACGCCATGCAGGTTAATGCTGCCTTATAGTGATTGCTTAGACGCCATGCAGGTTAATACTGCCTTATAGTGATCCTTAGACACCATGCAGGTTACTACTGCCTTATAGTGATGCTTAGACACCATGCATGATAAAACTGCCTTACAGTGATGCTTAGACACCATGCATGATAAAACTGCCTTACAGTGATTGCTTAGACATCATGCAGGTTAATACTGCCTTACAGTGATCCTTAGACACCATGCATGTTAAGACTGCCTTATAGTGATGCTTAGACACCATGCAGGTTAATACTGCCTTATAGTGATGCTTAGACACCATGCAGGTTAATACTGCCTTATAGTGATTCTTAGACACCATGCAGGTTGATACTGCCTTATAGTGATGCTTAGACACCATGCAGGAGAAAACTTCCTTACAGTGATGCTTAGACATCATGCAGGATAATACTGCCTTATAGTGATGCTTAGACACCATGCAGGTTAATACTGCCTTATAGTGATCCTTAGACACCATGCAGGTTAATACTGCCTTATAGTGATGCTTAGACATCATGCAGGTTAATACTGCCTTACAGTGATGACTAGACACCATGCAGGTTAATACTGCTTTATAGTGATGCTTAGACACCATGCAGGTTAATACTGCCTTATAGTGATTCTTAGACACCATGCAGGTTAATACTGCCTTATGGTGATGCTTAGACACCATGCAGGTTAATACTGCCTTATAGTGATGCTTAGACACCATGCAGGTTAATACTGCCTTATAGTGATGCTTAGACACCATGCAGGTTAATACTGCCTTATAGTGATGCTTAGACACCATGCAGGTTAATACTGCCTTATAGTGATCCTTAGACACCATGCAGGTTAATACTGCCTTATAGTGATGCTTAGACACCATGCACGATAAAACTGCCTTACAGTGATTGCTTAGACGCCATGCAGGTTAATACTGCCTTATAATGATCCTTAGACACCATGCAGGTTAATACAGCCTTATAGTGATCCTTAGACACCATGCAGGTTAATACTGCCTTATAGTGATGCTTAGACACCATGCAGGATAAAACTGCCTTGCAGTGACTGCTTAGACATCATGCAGGTTAATACTGTCTTATAGTGATATTTAGACACCATGCAGGTTAATGCTGCCTTATAGTGATGCTTAGACACCATGCAGGTTAATACTGCCTTATAGTGATGCTTAGACATCATGCAGGTTAATACTGCCTTACAGTGATGCTTAGACACCATGCAGGTTAATACTGCCTTATAGTGATGCTTAGACACCATGCAGGTTAATACTGCCTTATAGTGATCCTTAGACACCATGCAGGTTAATACTGCCTTATAGTGATGCTTAGACACCATGCAGGTTAATACTGCCTTATAGTGATGCTTAGACATCAGGCAGGTTAATACTGCCTTATAGTGATGCTTAGACACCATGCAGGTTAATACTGCCTTATAGTGGTGCTTAGACACCATGCAGGTTAATACTGCCTTATAGTGATCCTTAGACACCATGCAGGTTAATACTGCCTTATAGTGATGCTTAGCCACCATGCAGGATAAAACTGCCTTATAGTGATCCTTAGACACCATGCAGGTTAATACTGCCTTATAGTGATCATTAGACACCATGCAGGTTAATACTGCCTTATAGTGATGCTTAGACACCATGTAGATTAATACTGCCTTATAGTGATGCTTAGACACCATGCAGGTTAATACTGCCGGAAAGTGATCCTTAGACACCATGCAGGTTAATACTGCCGTATAGTGATGCTTAGACACCATGCAGGTTAATACTGCCTTACAGTGATCCTTAGACACCATGCAGGTTAATACTGCCTTACAGTGATGCTTAGACATCATGCAGGATAATACTGCCTTATAGTGATGCTTAGACACAACACAGGTTAATACGGCCGTACAGTGATGCTTAGACACCATGCAGGTTAATACTGCCTTATAGTGATGCTTAGACACCATGCAGGTTAATACTGCCTTATAGTGATCCTTAGACACCATGCAGGTTAATACTGCCTTATAGTGATGCTTAGACACCATGCAGGTTAATACTGCCTTATAGTGATCCTTAGACACCATGCAGGTTAATACTGCCTTATAGTGATCATTAGACACCATGCAGGTTAATACTGCCTTATAGTGATGCTTAGACACCATGTAGATTAATACTGCCTTATAGTGATGCTTAGACACCATGCAGGTTAATACTGCCGGATAGTGATCCTTAGACACCATGCAGGTTAATACTGCCGTATAGTGATGCTTAGACACCATGCAGGTTAATACTGCCTTACAGTGATCCTTAGCCACCATGCAGGTTAATACTGCCTTACAGTGATGCTTAGACATCATGCAGGATAATACTGCCTTATAGGGATGCTTAGACACAACACAGGTTAATACTGCCTTACAGTGATGCTTAGACACCATGCAGGTTAATACTGCCTTATAGTGATGCTTAGACACCATGCAGGTTAATACTGCCTTATAGTGATCCTTAGACACCATGCAGGTTAATACTGCCTTATAGTGATGCTTAGACACCATGCAGGTTAATACTGCCTTATAGTGATGCTTAGACACCATGCAGGTTAATACTGCCTTATAGTGATGCTTGGACACCATGCAGGTTTATCCTGCCTTATAGTGATCCTTAGACACCATGCAAGTTAATACTGCCTTATAGTGATGCTTAGACACCATGCAGGATAAAACTGCCTTACAGTGATTGCTTAGACGCCATGCAGGTTAATACTGCCTTATAGTGATCCTTAGACACCATGCAGGTTAATACTGCCTTATAGTGATGCTAAGACACCATGCAGATTACTACTGCCTTATAGTGATGCTTAGACACCATGCATGATAAAACTGCCTTACAGTGATTGCTTAGACATCATGCAGGTTAATACTGCCTTACAGTGATCCTTAGACACCATGCATGTTAATACTGCCTTACTGTGATGCTTAGACACCATGCAGGTTAATACTGCCTTATAGTGATGCTTAGACACCATGCAGGTTAATACTGCCTTATAGTGATCCTTAGACACCATGCAGGTTGATACTGCCTTATAGTGATGCTTAGACACCATGCAGGATAAAACTGCCTTACAGTGATGCTTAGACATCATGCAGGATAATACTGCCTTATAGTGATGCTTAGACACCATGCAGGTTAATACTGCCTTATAGTGATCCTTAGACACCATGCAGGTTAATACTGCCTTATAGTGATCCTTAGACACCATGCAGGTTAATACTGCCTTACAGTGATGCTTAGACACCATGCAGGATAAAACTGCCTTACAGTGATCCTTAGACGCCATGCAGGTTAATACTGCCTTACTGTGATGCTTAGACACCATGCAGGTTAATACTGCCTGATAGTGATGCTTAGACACCATGCAGGTTAATACTGCCTTAGTGTGATGCTTAGACACCATGCAGGTTAATACTGCCTTATAGTGATCCTTAGACACCATGCAGGTTAATACTGCCTTATAGTGATCCTTAGACACCATGCAGGTTAATACTGCCTTACAGTGATGCTTAGACACCATGCAGGTTAATACTGCGTTATAGTGATGCTTAGACACCATGCAGGATAAAACTGCCTTACAGTGATGCTTAGACATCATGCAGGATAATACTGCCTTATAGTGATGCTTAGACACCATGCAGGTTAATACTGCCTTATAGTGATCCTTAGACACCATGCAGGTTAATACTGCCTTATAGTGATCCTTAGACACCATGCAGGTTAATACTGCCTTACAGTGATGCTTAGACACCATGCAGGATAAAACTGCCTTACAGTGATCCTTAGACGCCATGCAGGTTAATACTGCCTTACTGTGATGCTTAGACACCATGCAGGTTAATACTGCCTTATAGTGATGCTTAGACACCATGCAGGTTAATACTGCCTTACTGTGATGCTTAGACACCATGCAGGTTAATACTGCCTTATAGTGATGCTTAGACACCATGCAGGTTAATACTGCCTTATAGTGATCCTTAGACACCATGCAGGTTAATACTGCCTTACAGTGATGCTTAGACACCATGCATGTTAATACTGCCTTATAGTGATGCTTAGACACCATGCAGGTTAATACTGCCTTATAGTGATCCTTAGACACCATGCAGGTTAATACTGCCTTACAGTGATGCTTAGACATCATGCAGGTT
This sequence comes from Chaetoderma sp. LZ-2023a, assembly GCA_034401795.1. Lineage (NCBI taxonomy): Eukaryota > Metazoa > Mollusca > Caudofoveata > Chaetodermatida > Chaetodermatidae > Chaetoderma > Chaetoderma sp. LZ-2023a. Next base: position 11,841,760 of record CM067367.1, on the reverse strand, counting down.
AATATTGCCTTACAGTGATGCTTAGACATCATGCAGGTTAATACTGCCTTACAGTGATGCTTAGACACCATGCAGGATAATACTGCCTTACTGTGATGCTTAGACACCATGCAAGGTAATACTGCCTTATAGTGATGCTTAGACACCATGCATGTTAATACTGCCTTACAGAGATGCTTAGACACCATGCAGGTTAATACTGCCTTATAGTGATGCTTAGACAGCATGCAGGTTAATACTGCCTTACTGTGATGCTTAGACACCATGCAGGTTAATACTGCCTTACAGTGATGCTTAGACACCATGCAGGTTAATACTGCCTTACAGTGATGCTTAGACACCATGCACGTTAATACCGCCTTATAGTGATGCTTAGACACCATGTAGATTAATACTGCCTTATAGTGATGCTTAGACACCATGTAGATTAATACTGCCTTATAGTGATGCTTAGACACCATGCAAGGTAATACTGCCTTATAGTGATGCTTAGACACCATGCATGTTAATACTGCCTTACAGAGATGCTTAGACACCATGCAGGTTAATACTGCCTTATAGTGATGCTTAGACACCATGCAGGTTAATACTGCCTTACAGTGATGCTTAGACACCATGCAGGATAAAACTGCCTTACAGTGATCCTTAGACGCCATGCAGGTTAATACTGCCTTACTGTGATGCTTAGACACCATGCAGGTTAATACTGCCTGATAGTGATGCTTAGACACCATGCAGGTTAATACTGCCTTAGTGTGATGCTTAGACACCATGCAGGTTAATACTGCCTTATAGTGATCCTTAGACACCATGCATGTTAATACTGCCTTACTGTGATGCTTAGACACCATGCAGGTTAATACTGCTTTATAGTGATGCTTAGACACCATGCAGGTTAATACTGCCTTATAGTGATCCTTAGACACCATGCAAGTTAATACTGCCTTATAGTGATGCTTAGACACCATGCAGGTTAATACTGCCTTATAGTGATCCTTAGACACCATGCAGGTTAATACTGCCTTATAGTGATCCTTAGACACCATGCAGGTTAATACTGCCTTACAGTGATGCTTAGACACCATGCAGGATAAAACTGCCTTACAGTGATCCTTAGACGCCATGCAGGTTAATACTGCCTTACTGTGATGCTTAGACACCATGCAGGTTAATACTGCCTGATAGTGATGCTTAGACACCATGCAGGTTAATACTGCCTTAGTGTGATGCTTAGACACCATGCAGGTTAATACTGCCTTATAGTGATCCTTAGACACCATGCATGTTAATACTGCCTTACTGTGATGCTTAGACACCATGCAGGTTAATACTGCTTTATAGTGATGCTTAGACACCATGCAGGTTAATACTGCCTTATAGTGATCCTTAGACACCATGCAGGTTGATACTGCCTTATAGTGATGCTTAGACACCATGCAGGATAAAACTGCCTTACAGTGATGCTTAGACATCATGCAGGATAATACTGCCTTATAGTGATGCTTAGACACCATGCAGGTTAATACTGCCTTATAGTGATCCTTAGACACCATGCAGGTTAACACTGCCTTATAGTGATCCTTAGACACCATGCAGGTTAATACTGCCTTACAGTGATGCTTAGACACCATGCAGGATAAAACTGCCTTACAGTGATCCTTAGACGCCATGCAGGTTAATACTGCCTTACTGTGATGCTTAGACACCATGCAGGTTAATACTGCCTGATAGTGATGCTTAGACACCATGCAGGTTAATACTGCCTTAGTGTGATGCTTAGACACCATGCAGGTTAATACTGCCTTATAGTGATCCTTAGACACCATGCAGGTTAATACTGCCTTATAGTGATCCTTAGACAGCATGCAGGTTAATACTGCCTTACAGTGATGCTTAGACACCATGCAGGTTAATACTGCGTTATAGTGATGCTTAGACACCATGCAGGATAAAACTGCCTTACAGTGATGCTTAGACATCATGCAGGATAATACTGCCTTATAGTGATGCTTAGACACCATGCAGGTTAATACTGCCTTATAGTGATCCTTAGACACCATGCAGGTTAATACTGCCTTATAGTGATCCTTAGACACCATGCAGGTTAATACTGCCTTACAGTGATGCTTAGACACCATGCAGGATAAAACTGCCTTACAGTGATCCTTAGACGCCATGCAGGTTAATACTGCCTTACTGTGATGCTTAGACACCATGCAGGTTAATACTGCCTTATAGTGATGCTTAGACACCATGCAGGTTAATACTGCCTTACTGTGATGCTTAGACACCATGCAGGTTAATACTGCCTTATAGTGATGCTTAGACACCATGCAGGTTAATACTGCCTTATAGTGATCCTTAGACACCATGCAGGTTAATACTGCCTTACAGTGATGCTTAGACACCATGCAGGTTAATACTGCCTTATAGTGATGCTTAGACACCATGCAGGTTAATACTGCCTTATAGTGATCCTTAGACACCATGCAGGTTAATACTGCCTTACAGTGATGCTTAGACACCATGCAGGTTAATACTGCCTTACAGTGATGCTTAGACATCATGCAGGTTAATACTGCCTTACAGTGATGCTTAGACACCATGCAGGATAATACTGCCTTACTGTGATGCTTAGACACCATGCAAGGTAATACTGCCTTATAGTGATGCTTAGACACCATGCATGTTAATACTGCCTTACAGAGATGCTTAGACACCATGCAGGTTAATACTGCCTTATAGTGATGCTTAGACAGCATGCAGGTTAATACTGCCTTACTGTGATGCTTAGACACCATGCAGGTTAATACTGCCTTACAGTGATGCTTAGACACCATGCAGGTTAATACTGCCTTACAGTGATGCTTAGACACCATGCACGTTAATACTGCCTTATAGTGATGCTTAGACACCATGTAGATTAATACTGCCTTATAGTGATGCTTAGACACCATGTAGATTAATACTGCCTTATAGTGATGCTTAGACACCATGCAAGGTAATACTGCCTTATAGTGATGCTTAGACACCATGCATGTTAATACTGCCTTATAGAGATGCTTAGACACCATGCAGGTTAATACTGCCTTATAGTGATGCTTAGACACAACACAGGTTAATACGGCCTTATAGTGATCCTTAGACACCATGCAGGTTAATACTGCCTTATAGTGATGCTTAGACACCATGCAGGTTAATACTGCCTTATAGTGATGCTTAGACACCATGCATGATAAAACTGCCTTACAGTGATTGCTTAGACATCATGCAGGTTAATACTGCCTTACAGTGATCCTTAGACACCATGCATGTTAATACTGCCTTACTGTGATGCTTAGACACCATGCAGGTTAATACTGCTTTATAGTGATGCTTAGACACCATGCAGGTTAATACTGCCTTATAGTGATCCTTAGACACCATGCAGGTTGATACTGCCTTATAGTGATGCTTAGACTCCATGCAGGATAAAACTGCCTTACAGTGATGCTTAGACATCATGCAGGATAATACTGCCTTATAGTGATGCTTAGACACCATGCAGGTTAATACTGCCTTATAGTGATCCTTAGACACCATGCAAGTTAATACTGCCTTACAGTGATGCTTAGACACCATGCAGGATAAAACTGCCTTACAGTGATCCTTAGACGCCATGCAGGTTAATACTGCCTTACAGTGATGCTTAGACACCATGCAGGTTAATACTGCCTTATAGTGATGCTTAGACACCATGCAGGTTAATACTGCCTTATAGTGATCCTTAGACACCATGCAGGTTAATACTGCCTTACAGTGATGCTTAGACACCATGCAGGTTAATACTGCCTTACAGTGATGCTTAGACATCATGCAGGTTAATACTGCCTTACAGTGATGCTTAGACACCATGCAGGATAATACTGCCTTACTGTGATGCTTAGACACCATGCAAGGTAATACTGCCTTATAGTGATGCTTAGACACCATGCATGTTAATACTGCCTTACAGAGATGCTTAGACACCATGCAGGTTAATACTGCCTTATAGTGATGCTTAGACAGCATGCAGGTTAATACTGCCTTACTGTGATGCTTAGACACCATGCAGGTTAATACTGCCTTACAGTGATGCTTAGACACCATGCAGGTTAATACTGCCTTACAGTGATGCTTAGACACCATGCACGTTAATACCGCCTTATAGTGATGCTTAGACACCATGTAGATTAATACTGCCTTATAGTGATGCTTAGACACCATGTAGATTAATACTGCCTTATAGTGAAGCTTAGACACCATGCAAGGTAATACTGCCTTATAGTGATGCTTAGACACCATGCATGTTAATACTGCCTTACAGAGATGCTTAGACACCATGCAGGTTAATACTGCCTTATAGTGATGCTTAGACACAACACAGGTTAATACGGCCTTATAGTGATCCTTAGACACCATGCAGGTTAATACTGCCTTATAGTGATGCTTAGACACCATGCAGGTTAATACTGCCTTATAGTGATGCTTAGACACCATGCAGGTTAATACTGCCTTATAGTGATGCTTAGACACCATGCAGGTTAATACTGCCTTATAGTGATCCTTAGACACCATGCAGGTTAATACTGCCTTACAGTGATGCTTAGACACCATGCAGGTTAATACTGCCTTACAGTGATCCTTAGACACCATGCAGGTTAATACTGCCTTACTGTGATGCTTAGACACCATGCAGGTTAATACTGCCTTATAGTGATGCTTAGACACCATGCAGGTTAATACTGCCTTACTGTGATGCTTAGACACCATGCAGGTTAATACTGCCTTATGGTGATGCTTAGACACCATGCAGGTTAATACTGCCTTACAGTGATGCTTAGACATCATGCAGGTTAATACTGCCTTATAGTGATGCTTAGACACCATGCAGGATAATACTGCCTTACAGTGATGCTTAGACACCATGCATGTTAATACTGCCTTATAGTGATCCTTAGACAACATACAGGTTAATACTGCCTTACAGTGATGCGTAGACACCACGCAGGTTAATACTGCCTTACAGTGATGCTTAGACACCATGCATGTTAATACTGCCTTATAGTGATCCTTAGACAACGTTAATACTGCCTTACTGTGATGCTTAGACACCATGCAGGTTAATACTGCCTTACTGTGATGCTTAGACACCATGCAGGTTAATACTGCCTTATAGTGATGCTTAGACACCATGCATGTTAATACTGCCTTACAGTGATGCTTAGACACCATGCAGGTTAATACTGCCTTATAGCGATGCTTAGACAACATGCAGGTTAATACTGCCTTATAGTGATGTTTAGACACCATGCATGTTAATACTGCCTTACAGTGATGCTTAGACACCATGCAGGTTAATACTGCCTTATAGTGATGCTTAGACACCATGCAGGTTAATACTGCCTTATAGCGATGCTTAGACAACATGCAGGTTAATACTGCCTTATAGTGATGCTTAGACACCATGCAGGTTAATACTGCCTTACAGTGATGCTTAGACACCATGCATGTTAATACTGCCTTATAGTGATGCTTAGACACCATGCAGGTTAATACTGCCTTACAGTGATGCTTAGACAACATGCAGGTTAATAATGCCTTATAGTGTTGCTTAGACACCATGCAGGTTAATACTGCCTTTAGTTACCACCATCAAGTGGACCACTCTCCATATACACGATGTTATTTTAATTAAGGAGTTTGCTGACGCAGATATGAGATAAACCATGAGCGACCATGAGATAAAATTAATTAAATATTAAGTCAATCAATACTAAGTTCACGGCTGTTTCTGGCTGTTTCCGGAGACAATTAATCTATTCAGGTGGAGAAAGACATATACCTTAAAACTAGTAGCACTTTCGATACTTGAGATGGCAATATAGTATCCAATTATTATTGAAGGTCTTGCTGCTAAGATAGCTAGCTACTTTAGGGGTGATTCTATCGCGGGAGGTATCCATTAGTTATAACAGCAACCCGTCCTCTACTCACACACGAATTGTCTGTTGACGTAGTAATTCATAGTGTCCCATAGTTACAGTAGGCTTATGTTTCCAATTAAAGTTGGCAGGCTGATGACTGATTAATGCACAAAAAGTCAGCTCAAGACCCAGTGCGTTGTTAATATATAAATTGTCAAATATATCCGGGAAAATAGCACTGTTGTCAATCATGACGTCACACGAGATATAGACACAGGTGGAAGTGTACACATTATTGAGAGCTTACAGACAACGCCATTCCGACCACAACCACAATACTAACACCAACGTCTCCTCCAATCACACCCACCACCCCTCTCTCTCTCTCGCACGCACGCACGCACGCACGCACTCACTCACTCACTCACTTTTTCTCTCACTATCACTTCCTTTCTCCATCCCCCACTCTCTACCTCTCACACGATCGCTCCCTCCCTTCGTCCCTCCCGATATCTCACTAGCACATTTCTGCACCGTTTCTGCCACCCACCCCAGCAACACACACGCGCGCACTCACACACGCACGCACGCACGCTCTCCTCCCCTCGCGCGCGCTCTCATCAAAACAAAGGGTGCAACGCAGGTATAGTCGACCCGATTGTTGATTTTGAGGACTTAGAGTAATGTGGCTCCCAGACTATATGCTTAGTAAGCCTCTCTCTCCCTCTCGCTCTCTCTCTCTCTCTCTCTCTCTTCGCCCTCTCCCCTCCAGACATGCTCTGAGCACACACGCTTGCACGGACGCACGGACCCCTAAGCACACGTCCGCAAGCATGGCCACACGCACGCACGGACGTACGCATGCGCACACACACGCACGCACACACGCATACATATTAATACAGTCGTGCACGCACAGATGTCACCATCACTTGGGATAATCTGTGATTTATGGCTAATAACCGTAATTTGTTTTTCGATAAAACGTTCTACTCGCGCAGATGAGACCTGGGTTAATCGATATGTGATTACTGGAAGCCTCTCGCGCTGCTAGCGCATTGGATGGCCTTATATTTTATGATTTCTTTTATTAACCTCCTATGAACACGCACTACAGGCCTAATTAGATTACTATTTATTCTCACTCTGTGTTATGTATGCTTACTACAGACATTCAGTTGTAGGTCACATTATTCTATTCTACCCATTTTCTCCGAATAACAGGCTATGTGTGAATAGGAATTACTATAACTTTCGGAGTTTTTGCTGCTTTCATTGTTCTGCTCCTCTTAGCAGATACGTCGGTGGTAGATTTGTTAGTCGGGTACCTTAGTGCCATGGGGCGTACATTAGTGCCATTGGGCGTACCTTAGTGACATGGGGCGTACCTTAGTGACACGGGGCGTACCTTAGTGACACGGGGTGTTACATTCCGGACAAAAGCGCCACACTTTCAAGATTTGTACTTACACATATTTTATTTGATTTTTTCAATGGATCCAAAAATTAGAAATACTATTTTCCAGATTATGCAATATTTTCAAAATAGCCGCCAAAACACACTATAACGGCACTGAACAGTACAATTCAAGAACTTTCTAACTATATTGACACACCAAATTCAAAGCGGAGTACACATACAAATAGTTTACACATCAATGCTTGATTTTATGCTATGTTATGCTAACAGCATTATTCACTCAATAGAGCAAAACCTGTCTAGTAAGACCACTTGTTTTGGGTAGACGGTAGCTATTTAGTATTTATGGCCATATGACTACACATCTTAAATAGCCAGCATCTTGTAATCACAAACACATTCTTAATTATAGCAACAAAAACGTTATACATGTAATAAAAGATCATTTGCGTTTAATACTGGCTAATTTGTGTTGTCGATTACTGTGTCCATTATAGACAGGCTTGCATGGTGTCTTTAAAATGAGATTTGCCGCTGTATATATCACACGACTGACCGCGGATTATTACAACGCGGATGATATATATTATAAATAAACCTGCTTTTAATGACCACCTGTCTTGGGGTCCAAAATATAATAGATATTTAAAATATATGGCCAACCGAAAGGTTATATAAACCTATTCCTTATATAAACCCTTGTGGTTTATTATTAAAAATATGAATTTCTGTTTCTCATTTATTTCAGATAATGGATTGGATTGTCAAGTGCGCCAAAAGAATTATGGAAAACCGCTTACGACACACACAAAAGGCAGAAGACAAGATGCTCTTGCAGTATATACAAGAACTTCTTAGCCAGCATTTGTGAATATAAATAATCTGACGCGTTACATCTACCAGTACCAGTCTCATTTGACGCTGATTCTTCCACATATCTGTTTCTTGAAAACAACGTGCCACATGCCATTCAACTGTGAAAAATCAACGGAACAAGGAACTCCCAAAATTGAAAGACAGCGGATCATACCTGAACAAATAACAAGCAAAATGATTGAAGAAAATGTCGATTTCTTTTGCGACAATGCACAACAGAACTTAATACGGTATTCTACTCATAGTCCATCAGGTACGGGGGTCAACCGGAACCAAATTGCTGACTAATAGATACAAGTGCTGCTATCCTCTTGTATATGTATGCATAAATCGCCTCCTCATTACTGTTACAACAATAACCACACCATGAACTATTGCAAATGTGTATGACATTCTGGAAATTCATTTGCAATGCTATATTACGATGATTATTATGATCATATATAGAGCACAACATGTCTATATATAACTCATCAACTCTACATATTTGACAGCAAGCATTGTTTAAACCTGATGCTAAACCTCAAATTAGCATTTATTAATAAGAATCATCTTATGCAAATGACGAGTGTTGATAAGGGATCAATCAACACCACTGTCCACGAATATTGTGGAACAGTCTTGTATGCCATTTATGTCAAACGGGTAATCATTATAAAGTCAATAGATGAAAGGCTGGTGTGGATTTCGAAAAACACCGATGCGGCCAGCTGTCTAAGCCTAAACACCTTTTAAAAAATAAACTAGAGTTGTCATAGGAAATTGTATGGAATTACTATTTAGTCGATGTATTTTCAAGTACTAAAATGGGACACTGAATATCAAAATGTATTCATTCATTGAGATCATAAACTAAATCATCATCATTACTGTCATGCACCATATCTTTGTCATCGATAAGAAAGTAAACGAGCGGGAACATTTTCACGCTACCATGGCTAGGACTGAATTTGGAGCAAGACCACCATCCATCCAATCAATGATTAGCTCCTCTATGGATCCAATCACCTCTACCTTCCATCCATTACCACATGCCATTGGTACATCGTAATTAGTTGGAAGACTTCTCCGTATAGCTGCTTAGTAGTTGGCTCACATGGTGTGCTTCCTAAGTGCATCGGCACATGGCGGAAGTTGATGAGGGTAAATATGTCCATTTTCTCTGAGGATAACGGATAGTGGAGGGAGCTCATTTACTTATGTAGTTGTGGATTTTGATGCACATAGATGACAGATGGCAGCCTCAAAGTTAGAAAACAATTCCAGAGATGTCTGCCATTCCTTCGACAGTTACTGAAATGATGATTTGATTATTTGAGCTCTTGCCAGAAGATGAAATGCAGCTATTTTCCCACATCCAGCGGATGTACTAATACTGTCACATCCTATAAAAGCATGCATACCTAGAATTGAGTCACATACAGATTCATCAAGCGCAATAGCAAACTTATCAACATCTATGCACTTCACTCTCACTTTAGTACCACTCTTGATAAAATTTAAAGCTGCTATCTCTTTCTGGAACACAAAGCAGAAGTACATCTGTGTCATCAGAAACTATCACCATCCTGTTGAAGCATTATGATGCTGTATATGCTGCATCGCCCGCATGCGACATCAGTCTGGTATATACCTCCTCTTGCTTCGACTGTAAACCATGAACAACTGCACAGCCACATTCCCCAATCCGGTAGCATGTGTCGTCACATATTACATACAGCGTCTTTCCATGTTTTCTGGCAACATCCAGTCATTGGTGATGAACCTAATGACGCTTTGCTTGAACTACTTGCTAGGAATTGTTTCCACAGTACAACTGTCAGCCTGCTCTTTATGTTTTTATATTGTATGTTACTCTGCAGATCTCCATTCAGTCCCTTTAATGGAGTCCTATAGGTATGAATTAAGCATAATGCAACGCCTCTCACTCTCTAATGCTGATGCTTTTTGAAGTCCTTAAGAAGGGGTAGATAATGATAGATCATAAAACGTGTTTTTGTTCTCTGTTCATTTTATTCACAAGTGACATTCCGTCTATTATACAGCCAAATGACTGGGAATTACCTATGCCGGTAATGAGTTCTTCTATAATTCTTGTGCAAGAATTGATTTGCTTGTTTTTCCCAACATCCCATCTGCTGTGCATAGAGACCATGGAATTGCTCCAAGTGGGTGTTGTAGAACTCATGTCGAGGTCACATGGCTGTGCCACACGGGTTGGTGGTTGTCTTACGCTATGCAACTGACAATTGGGTGCTACTTTCTTGGTATATGAGAACGTCTTTAGCATTGCTTTGGGTGGTGGGTAACAAAACTTTACAGGAGGATCACCCTCCAGTCTATATACTTTGAAGGTTTTATAGTGGCCCACTCCTATCATCTTTGGTCAAACCATGTCATTAGATGGTGCAAGGGTAACAATCGAGATGTTCTGTAAATCATTCGAATCAGTAAATGGAGGAACAAACCCTTCTAGAAGATCTACTGTAGATGCAACATCTTTCATAATTGTTGCCTTATTTAGCTCAGCATGATGATGGTCACCACTGTTTAAATCCAATTTCTCACGAGACATTCAAATATATGCAGGTATGCACTTCTATCTTCTGCAGTTAGGTGGTCGCGGTTTACTGGTCCGCTCTTCAGACTAAATCTACAGGTCGCATCTGGTGTTTCAGTATCTGTATTTACAGTCTCTACACAGACCTGATATCTTACCAAAGGGGTTAAATAGACCTATCTGAACAGAAAATGCGCCTTGTTGAAAGTTTTGGTACATACCTGGATGCTTTATTTGCAGCTCTAGACATCTCAGCATAATAAACACTGAGACAACAAGCAGCAACATGCATAATTCAACTTCTCATACGTGTAGCACTATGGAAGATGTATACATCGGCCCCAAAACAATGTCTACATCCATGTCTATGTAGTTGACCCCAAAATTAAGATAGTGCTCCATCGTCCTTTCTCAGAAATGGCATATTTTGTGAAACATACGGCAACAGATCAGCCAACAGTTAGTTCTGCATTGTGACCTCAAGGGTTTCTGCTGATAGATCATAATCAAGGCCTTTAAGCACTTCCAGGCCTTCGTTTATCTGAGTAATATGCTCTGGGTGCCACAGCAGCCTCCACAAGCTAAATCCCATCCAAGGTAAATAGAGAAACGCTTCCTACACACATTTATGCATAAGTACAACTATGTTATTCTGACAAACTTCTATTACAGCAAACACCGATCCTTCTGCGATGACACCAGCTTCTATAAGAACGTTCTTAAGGCCAGCATCCTGGTATTGTGCCAATAATTTACAAAGTATTACACATAGCATGGAATTTTTTCATTTTCACAAAGATAATCTCCAATATTTTAGCATAGACGACCAGATTGAATATTAGCATACTTTTTTGCAATTGGTACACGTTCCATATTTTCACAGATTAGTTGAGTATCTCGTAAACAGTTAACATATTCTTCGTTCGAGCAACCAGCCTAAAAATCCTATCCTGTGAGACTGCAACATATTAAATCCTGTCCAACTAATATCACGTTAAGGGAAAGTTCTAGTACTCGAGCAAGAAACCACACCATGTTCTTCTTTTGACAATTTGGAATCGCACTTGCTACGTCTGTGTCAACGGTTTCTAAAGGTTGGCGACCAATCTTCGCTCCACAGACATAGATTGGTAACCTAAAATCCAGATTAGCGATGCTACGTTTGGTCTATTTCATGATTTTATGGAACTCTGGTTTGAAAGGTAGCACGCCAAACACTCTGTGTTGATCAACTATTCCATTAACCCTATGGGATGTACCTTAACCAGTTAAACTCTCCTCCAATCTGTCAACATTATCCATGCCAACGTAGTCAACGCACGTGGTTGAATATTATGTGAGATACCAATATCACTTTCCCAGGTTGCCAGTTTCGCAATGCACAATGCTGGTTCATTGATTTCTCTTCTATGAGCGTGTACGAGGGTTCTCAACAAACAAGTCTATTAATTAATATTTTAAACCATGCTGGGTAATGCATGTGCGGAGCTTGCATGCTTCCTCGCAAGATGTGTATATTTAAATAGTCTTTAATAATATATGTCTTCTTGATATACTTGTGTGTGTAGGAATCTGTGCAGATTATCCGATTTTGACATGGGGTGCTACCAGTTCAAGATTGTTATCATGCAAAGGTGAACTCCTGACATGATAAGCATGATACGGTGACCGTGATAAGCTTTTTGGTACCAGTTGGATAACACTTTGGCCGACCTGATGGACTATAAGTGTGCAAAGCAGTCATTGAGAGGTATGGCAACACCGATGGAGGATACAATCATGCTTGCAAAAATGTTCGCAGGCGACTTAGTTCTCATAGAGGCAAAGTATCACTTTGATCGCCTTACTAGATGCGGAAATACAGTATGTAGTGGGCCCATAAAGTACCACATTCATAAAACGAACTGATAACCGCATTCGGAGGCAACTCTGATCATGTCCAAGCTTCTTCAAAGAAATTGTATTCAACACCCTCAGTTATGGTAATCTCCACACGAGTTTGTAATCGCACCATGGAATGTACGTAGCCTAACCACCGCATTTAAGCGACAAACATAAAGATCAGACTTTGAATACTATAACATCGATGTTGCATGCATCCAAGAAACAAACACATCCGCTCATTCAGAGTAGCACCTGCAGACTGGTCACAAGCTGATCTGTAGGCAGCAGCAGTAACAGGCAACAACTCATTCGAAAATCAACTTTACATGGGCAGTGCATTAGACAACATAGTTCGCAATCCATCCTCTACTACTGCACATGACTCATTCTGTGGTACAGCTTTCTGTACCATTCCGCTCTGTACATAATGGCTGAGAATACCACAAAGGGATGATCATACAGCGCCATTCACCTTTCACAATGGCTTCTGGAATTCCTGATCTTTCAGATGTATGCACAATCGTAGCAGTAGTGTCAGTGAAGTTTGCAGAAGCACCTGTGCAACCAGCCACCACAAACCTAATAAGAGAAAGATTAGTCGCTGAAAGAGGCAAAGAAGCAGCTTAGCTTCAATTGCAATACCGTGTGCTGCAGAAGCCTGCAATGAACAGCTTATCAGATGCACACACACAGAAAGGTGAACCAGATATTCCATATGTAGATGTGTAAAGGCTTACTTGCCATGCACACACTTCTGCGAGTGTCCTTGTGCTAGACATAGTGGATGGTATAATGAACATACACGGTGTGAGTGTCTTTATGCTAGACATAGTGGATGGTATAATGAACATACACGGTGTGAGTGTCCTTATGCTGGACATATTGGATGGTATAATGAACATACGCGGTGTGAGTGTCCTTATGCTAGACATAGTGGATGGTATAGAGAACAAACGCGGTGTGAGTGTCCTTATGCTAGCCAAAGTGGATGGTATAATGAACATACATGGCGTGAGTGTCCTTATGCTAGACATATTGGACGGTATAATGAACATACTCGGTGTGAGTGTCCTTATGCTAGACATGTTGGATGGTATAATGAACATACTTGGTGTGAGCGTCCTTAAGCTAGACATAGTGGATGGTTTAATGAGCATACTCGGTGTGAGTGTCATTATGCTAGACATAGTGGATGGTATAATGAACATACGCTAGACATAGTGGATGGTATAGTGAACATACGCGGTGTGAGTGTCCTTATGCTAGACATAGTGGATGGTATAATAAACATACGTGGCATAAGTGTCCTTATCCTAGACATAGTGGATGGTATAATGAACATACGCGGTGTGAGTCTCCTTATGCTAGACATAGTGGATGGTATAGTGAACATACGCGGTGTGAGTGTCCTTATGCTAGACATAGTGGATGATATAATGAACATACATGGCGTGAGTGTCCTTATGCTAGACATAGTGGATGGTATAATGAACATACGCGGTGTGAGTGTCCTTATGCTAGACATATTGGATGGTATAATGAACATACGTGGCGTGAGTGTCCTTATGCTAGACATAGTGGATGTGGATGGTATAATGAACATACGCGGTGTGAGTGTCCTTATGCTAGACATAGTGGATGGTATAGTGAACATACGCGGCGTGAGTGTCCTTATGCTAGACATAGTGGATGTGGATGGTATAATGAACATACGCTGTGTGAGTGTCCTTATGCTAGACATAGTGGATGGTATAATGAACATACATGGCGTGAGTGTCCTTATGCTAGACATAGTGGATGTGGATGGTATAATGAACATACGCGGTGTGAGTGTCCTTATGCTAGACATAGTGGATGGTATAGTGAACATATGCGGCGTGAGTGTCCTTATGCTAGACATGGTGGATGTGGATGGTATAATGAACATACGCGGTGTGTCTGTCCTTATGCTAGACATGGTGGATGGTATAATGAACATACTCGGTGTGAGTGTCCTTATGCTGGACATGTTGGATGGTATAATGCCAGTTTCTGATTCTGTTTCAATTCTTTCCTTCCTTTAATTCACAACAGGCTAATAATGTTGCTTAAGCTAAAGAACATGGTGTTGAGCGGGGTTTATCAAAGAAGACTTTTATAGGGTTTACAACAAAAGCTATGTCCAAGTAAAACTAGTGTAGAACAATCGGTTTTCGTGAATACCTTTTCATGTTTACTCATTTATTGTCACGTGGCATGCGTCTCGCTGGTGAAAGATAGAGACGAAACAGGTTAATTATGAATAGGCTTGTCCCCATGTATTGATAAGCACTATAGATAGCGAGAATTGCATTTTTGTTTAGATTAGTATAGTGTTAGTTTAGTTAAGATGGCGTCAGATGCGCGAGTGTAAAAGGGATAAAGGGAACAGCACAGAGAACGATGCTAGAAAGAAGTAACGCCATTCAGAGGCAGAGAAGAACTAGTGAAGTACAGTTATAAGAAGTATGGTTCTGAAGTAAGATTTAACGTCTTTCACGAAAAAATCACTTACTAAAATCTTACTTTAGTCCATTCTGTATTGTTGAGGAAAACTCCAAATATTGACTTACCTTACAAGTATTGCAACATTTATGGCTACAAAATTAGAAAACTTTTAGTTTTGGTTATAGTTTCAAACTGAATTAAGGAAAAGGACCTATTCAGAACTGGAGGCAAGAGGTGGCGTGCCTTGATTCCTGTTTCTTAACATTATCGGGAACTACTTTCAGAATAAGTTAGACCATACGCCATTATTGCCTCTGAAAGGTTTGATTCCGGAGCCCCACTATATAATGCCCCATATGAAATAGAGACCAGTTCAGTGACTGGTCACTAGGACTCATCTCTTATTTACTGTTAGATTAAGACCGCTCCAGTAGGGTATCCCTACTGGTTGAACATTCACTCACGTCCTTTAGATGAAATGGGGGGTGGAAATGTTACTATACATGTGGCAATCGCTCTTGGTTTGACCCAATTGTAACCAAAGCCCATAGTGGTACAAGAAGGTGACCATGCCTAAATATCCTAGGATCGCCATTGCAATAGCACAACATATTTAGATGTGGACAATTTTAATCTCCTCATATCAGCAAATATTTTCATTATAAAGCTTGCCAAATACCCTATCACAGTCACAAGCATAATGTTAGGCTTGTACTGTCAAACAGCAAACTGTATAGGTACTTTAAAACCTACATTGTTGATGTTTGTTTTGTATGCTACTTGAACTACGGCTTATGATGTGTGTGACATTGTAAGAAATGAGTCTGCAGACAAATTCTCCAGACATTCCTCTAAATGCCACAGTACTGCCATAAAAAGTCTCACAAAGATGAAGGCCAACGGAATCGCAAGTATCATGACTCTGGAAAAGGAAGACTGGTAACAGATATCATAATGTGCTAATCACTCAGCTAAGCAGAAAAGAGCAAACCACAATATTCAGATCA
This sequence comes from Chaetoderma sp. LZ-2023a, assembly GCA_034401795.1. Lineage (NCBI taxonomy): Eukaryota > Metazoa > Mollusca > Caudofoveata > Chaetodermatida > Chaetodermatidae > Chaetoderma > Chaetoderma sp. LZ-2023a. Next base: position 11,825,602 of record CM067367.1, on the reverse strand, counting down.
TGGACATAACACTGCTAACCTGTTGAACATTTGAATATACACTTAAACCTAATAGCTCACCTAAATTCACTGCAGTCAAAAACCACAGTCTGCAAACTTAACGGCAAATGGTAGTCAGCCAGAAAGTGGCTAGCAAACGAGTAGATAACATCCATACTTTACAAGCAGACACACCTCATAGATGTGTCCCTGACATTATGATTTCACCATCAATGTTGCTGACTGTTGTCTTAAGTGTCTGTGATGACATCAGTCAAAATTGCTGACATATTTATAGGGTAAATCTGAACACTTCGTTGAAGTTATCATAGTTGTGAGAATCGCATGAAGCCGGTCTGGCTACATATACTATTTGGTGGCAATGGACCTGTTTACAACAAGTACATGAATTCAGGGCTGCTAATCCCGTTTAAATTTCTTGAATCTAATCCCTGTATCGATGATGAAATCAAAATAAGCTGTTGCAAAGTGCCAGTCTAAATTATATTTGTTACCATCTGACATGAAACATCACCTCGGGATAGAGGGATGCGATCAGATGGTCGTGAAAGCTTGATGGCCCATGCAAGGCTTTACCTACTGAGCATTGTTCTGATGGACTAGACAGCTAATCGGGAGGCGAAGCAGTATATTTCTAACATACGTTTTATCTGAGGCCGAAACGTCACGTCACTATTCAACTGTTGTGGTCAATATGATCACTGTTTCAGA